>CM062349.1:41713820-41751056 GCA_031216105.1 Dalbergia cultrata | reverse complement strand
ATCCAGAAGTTACCAGAAATTCAATCATAATGTAAGATAAAACTAAAAATAAAGAGGTTTTCCTCTCTTAGAGGGTGGATGCAAGGGATGTAAGAAAACCTTCAGTGATGAGTCAGAAAATCCTCCAGCAACCAATGATCCATCATGGGATATTGAAGAACAGCTTAAACTGAGATAGTTGGCCAAAATATAAACATTAAGCAATAGAAGCCAAACATAATAACACTGTTTAGCCACGTATTAGATATTACCTGTTATGTGTATTGATAAATGTGTAAAAGCTAACCGATGGCAGTGCAACGCTACTAAGTTGTACACGGTTCCTCAAATCTTCAAGTATAGATTGTTCTACCTCAGTTGGGCTGCAATAATACAACATTAGACAACTCAATGGGATACCGCAGTCTATACCAGCAAATGTTTTCGGCCTCAAACAGAATAGTTAGAGTCAAACCTAGCAAGCAAGTAGATTGTATTTTTAAAGTATATAAATTTACTAAGGTTAAATTGCAGGCGTCCAACAGCAGAAAGAATACCAAGCAATAGAACCTGATCTTGGAATTTCAAACAGCTGGATTTAAGCTCTACAAGCAGCAGAACTAAACATTTAAGTATAACATAAGTTGCATTTTAACGACCACAGGTGGAAGACCTTATTAAAAATATGGATGACTAAATTCTGACTTTGTGATTTGACCCAAGAAATTTTTTTTTAAAAAAAATATGCCAATCAAATGACTGTTTTGGCTTTTTCTCTTACTTTAATATCAATAATTGTTTTAGCATCATATCATCTTGACTCGTAAATTCTTACTGAAAAGGAAAAAGAGAGCATAATGACTTCGGCTTTGATCCACAGTATATTTAATTTGTGAAGCATATTAAATGAAATTCAGACTTGAGAGAATACATTATGGGTAAGGGGAGTTCCGGTTTAACTCGTGGGGCTGCAGATACAGTGTTAGCTTCAGGTTTTGCACTTTTCCCTGTTGCACTTCCGCCCTTGTCCTTTTTTACTTTTTTGATTGAAGCACCTTGCTTTCCTCCTTCAATTGATCTTTTCTAAAAGAGAAACACGCCAAAACAAACATGAGAAATCATTCAACTGATGGATTCACAAAATTAAAGTATTTAAACATCTTCAATTGAAAGTCATGCAAACACACTTTGTTAGAAATGCCTGGATTCTAGAAACATATGGTATTGGATACTTAATGTACGCATGCAAGGAAAAGACAGGGCCAGAGGTTCACTTTAAGAAAACATATACCTTACTCTCGTCATTCTCCCCCTCTTTTGCTTCCCCTTCGCCTTTTTCAGAGTCAGAAGGCAAGGCCCCAGCCTTCTCCAGCCGTTCTTCGAGAGAGTCTTCAAGCAACTATGGGAGAAGGATATTGATATTGAAACCAGATAATTAATGAATAAGTCGTTAGTAATTTATATCATAAAATTCGTTCATTCAAAACTTTGAACCAAGAGCTCTTTTGAACTAGGGTCCAGGGGTTTTATGAGCTGCTTGTGCCCTGGATGCCATTGCTACCAAACCTGCTAGTACTAATTGCGACATCTTTGTTACTCAACAACTATTGCCAATTGAAACTAACCCCCTATACCAAGCATGATGAAAGTAAATAGATTTAACCTTTTACAACCAGATATATACCAACAAACCAGGGCGCATGATATATACCATTCAAGTATTTATTTCATGAATATCAATTTATAAATATTTTTCTAATATATATAACAGATAAATATGCTTGTAATCTTTTATAGTTATTTATTCAAGCTAAACACTAGTTTTTTGCAGTTAAAAAAACAATAATGGCATGGAACCAATAAAATACTTTGTGGCAACATGACCAAAGACATTTATCCACTTGCCAATTTGTACACGTATCCAAGGGTTCTAGGAGCAAATCAAATGCTACCATGTCATCTGTCAGGACTATTTAACTCATTGAACTAGTACCAGTTTACTGGTTTGCCAGAAATTTTGCTGGATCAGTACAATCTAGTTTCAGTTCTTGACAATAGGTTACCAAAGAGTTCCATGCATCACTCCAACGTCCAAGCACTATGATGACATAAGCATGACAAGGGAGCAACTGTGTCTCAGTTGCAATTCAACTGATTGATCGTATGTCATTGTGTGCTTAATCTCAACACTGGCTCTCATAATATATTTGTCATGCAATAATTAGTGAGAAAAATAGAGTTACAGGCATTTTTCATGCTACAAAGACACTTCTATTTCAACAAAGGTTTGCAAGAGTAAAATAACTAGTGTAGCACTACCAGAAACAGCATGAGCAATATTATTCGTAAGTTCACCAAGTTTCATAGATATATTAATAGACTCACCCCCCAATGTATTTCTTTTTGATTTGTCTGGTTTGCAGCATCCTGGCTGCTCCCAGTAAGAGTAACAGCCTCTGGATCATCAGCAATTGAGCTAGCTTGTCCAGGAGAAACTGCATTGTGATAAAAACAATGAAGTACATGCAATAATAACAAGTTCAAGTAAGCAGATGGAACTTATGAATAAAGGTACCTTGGAAGTTAATATGCTCATTGATAATACCAAGTATAGTAGTCGATTGCGTGCTGTGTAGATGTTGCAACAGAAGCTCATAGGAATACTGGCAAAACATTAACAGTTATCAGCTTTCCCCACATATTTAGCTCCACATTTATTAAAAATGTATAGAACACAATGATGGAATAGCATAAACTAGTACCACAACAAAAATAAAGGCAAATGGTCCAGGGAACAAAGAGAGAAAGAGAGAAGGAGAGGAGGGGGGGGGGGTTATGGGGTTAATGAATTTCATATATTTATCAAATAAATAATATAAGCAAATCTTTACATTTGCATGTTACTTCCATGCACCAGTCACTCAAGCCAAATCCACTGTGATAAGGGATAAACCAGTAAACAACAACAATAGCATGCCACAACAGAGAGTAGGGTGGGACTTATGATACATCCTAAATTTTCCCTCCCAATCAATGAATACTAAAGCTCCACAACTGAACATGAAAAAACACTATACTGAGATTGTGAATACTTGTCACCAAAGACTAACAACCTACCAGTATGACATCAATATTTCTGAAACTAGCTGAACAAAAAAATTTAAGCTGAATATGCGCAAAATGAAAAAATTCTTCGTTTTTCGTAAAACATGATTTTTATTAATAAGAGGAGAAACGGAAAAAAAAAATCAATTATAGCATAGCCAACAAACTAATCCAGGAGAATCAAGATATTACCTCACATATCTTAATGTTGAATTTACTCTGCCTAAGTGAATGAGCAAATTCCATTTCCTGAGTAAGAATAACATTAACATATCACATAATGATAATTGCTTATGATCCAAAAACTTGAAGAAACTTAAAAGACAGCAACTAACCTCCAGATGTGTGGGGGAAAGAACTCCTTCCAACTTTTGAAGGTCGCGTAAGTGCATCATCTCATGATCTTCACGGAAGGTATTGAAAAAGTTGCGGGCTGAGAATATCAACCAAAAACCTCATAAACAGAAGCACGAATGATAAAATATAGATTGCACACTTGCACTGATGACCCACATTGGGAAATTGGGTGGATATATTATTTTATACCTTCCTGAACATGGCCTTTTGCCACAAGATCCATGAAGCAATGTATAAACACAGGATAAAGCACACGGAGCAACTCATGCTGCAAGTCACAAAACCAGTACAAATAACAGCAGCAGCAACTAAAACACAATAACAATCTTATAAATTAATTCCAAACAAATAAAATTAAAATAAAGGAGACATTATTACCTTATACAAATCTAGTGAAGAGTGAGTCCATGATCTTAGTCTGCTATACCCATCATGGAATCTATCAGGACCGCTCTCCAACCTGCAAAAAATAAATAAAAGGGAGAGGGAGGGCTGATTCAAATTAAAACACAATCATCCAACACAGCATAGCATAAGAGGGTTGAAAATGAAAGGAATATATATATATATATATATAAAGATGAATAAAAATATACTGGGAGAAGGCAAGGATGTGGTTGGCAATGTCGGGTTCGAGAGGGGAACTGGTCTTGTTGTGTTGGAATTCTTCCTGGAAGATCTTCTCCGTTTGCGTGAACCCTTTCTTCTTCAGGTACGCAGTCACGTACCCAGCTATTTCGTCTTCCTCCATTCTTCTTCTTCGATCCAAACCCCAATGAAACCCCCGATTTCTCTTTTCACTTCACACTCTCACACTTGATGCTTTCTTCTCTTTTCAGCGAGCCCTCGCAGCTCGCACACCGCCAGAACCACTTCGTGAAAATTCCTTGTCTTTGTGGAGGTTATCTTCGGAATTTGATCTCAGCTAAGTAGCTAGCTAATGGGCTTGGACTTTTTACTTGCATTCTCCTGTCAACGCTATCCAGCTTCATTTCAAGCCTTAATTATTTTTGTAAAGGCCCACACACAGGGAGCATAAAGCACAGCCAATTATCGAGTGCGATCACATTTTTCTTAAGCGATGTACTTGAACTTCTCCAAAAAAAACCCAAAGCGATATTCTTGAACAAGTCCTATCGACCAAAATGGAAAATCCCTTAAGAATAATGTCTTGAACAAAAAAAATAAAAAAAACCGATGTACATGAGTACATAACCGATACTGGTTTTATGAACCAAAAAAAAAGACACTAGTTTTGGAAAAAGGGATTTCGTTATTTTCTGATGAGAAAATTGTTAATGGAAATCCCAATTGTCTTGGATGAGACAATTAAATATCATATAAATGAAAAGATTTAATTAACTAAACGTTACTAGTATTTTATTAAACTAAGCACTTCAAAATTTATTTTTTAGAATTGACAAAATAAGGCTTTTGCTAACCAATAGCTTTAAAGTAATAGTTAAGAATGCAAAAAATAGAAGTTATAACTACATGTTATTGAAAGTTATGACGTTGAAGTATTTTTTACAGTCACGTATTATGTTTCTCATTACATTATGTCTCATTTATTTTATTCATTTTTCTCTCATTTATGTGTTGCATGCAATCAATTTCTCTTTATATTGAAACATGTTGTGACTTATATAAGCAAACAAAAATAACATAACTACAAAAAAAAAAAAACAAAAATAACATAGTACAATAGTTTTAAAAGTTAAATCAAAATGGTGGCTTCAACTTTTATTTATGAAAGGAATGTATACTAAATTAGATGGGAATTAAATAGATGGCAGGCAAACAACTGCCTAAACAATACTTGATTATGATATAAAGCAGCCTTTTAAAAAAAACGTTAATCGAATGAACTAGTCTGTACGAAACTTTCCTCTGTCTAATGGTTGAAATTTCATTTTCCATTTGCAGTATTTTAGTTGTTGGGAAAATTGGGGGGAAAATTGGGCATGTAGCCATGTTATTTGCAGCCACATTTCGTAGAATGTCAGACATGACTGTCATATGTGGCCGTCGAGAAGAAAAGCCATGTTTGTGGGCACGCGATGGACGATTTGCATAATACTGTAGATTTCAATGTTCTGTGGCCTAATTATGTTTGAGTAAACGTAGTAACGTAATATCCATTTATCTACCGGAAAAAAAAAATAAAAAACGTGGTATCCATTCGATACATTAACTAAGTTGGAAGGGACACAGAGAAATAATATTAAACCATTAAAAATTTTATTTCAAGCTTTTTGTTAAAATAAATAAACATTATTGTTCTTTATTTAGCAAATAAATAATTGTTATTACTGTAATTGATCTAATCATTGCTGTTAAATATTAATAACTTTTTGCTGAGCTGTACAACTTCATCAATTATGTAACATTAGTCCACCACCCAAATTATTGCCGAAACGAGATGAGCTTAGCTTAAGCTATGGCTATGATTAAGATCTTCAGTGGAGCATAACCAAGGGAAAAAGGTATCTGGAAATGACCGCTGCTTTATCTTTTAACGTCAATCAGAATTCAGAGGGCACGCCACGTGTGCTAAAGTGATAATTTGAAACCGAAACCTGTTATGGCAAGTCTGATATGTCGGGGATCATGGGATAGGATGAAAATTCAGAAAAAGTGCTTTTCGTCCCCCCGAACTTGATGGTTAAATTGATCTTCTAAAACAATGATTCCCGCTCTTTTTTTGTTAGCATTTTATATTATCACTTGAATTAAACAAATTATGACTTAAGAGGACAACAAATAATTATTTGTGTAAAATCGACAGATCCATGTACCATAATATTGTATCAACAGCAAAGGCATTTTTCATTAGAATGAGTTCTTTAATTCACGAGTATACTCAAACATTCAAATTTTACTTGTCCTTTCATTTTAAAATATGCATTATCATATTTTAAAAAAAAGTCAAGAATATAAATCAGTTTTATTTATTTATAATATACCCTGCAAGCGTTCAATGGAATGTTGCGAGAATGGTGGGACACGTGCCAGCGACTTGCTTGCATTATGGGCATGCATTATTGCGAAGCTGATGGTAACTTGGTCTTCTCATATTGGCAATAGCCCAACAACGATAGCCACTGCATAATCCAGCCAAACAGGACAAATAAGACCAAAAAAATAATTGTAGTTATTTGTTCTTTCTTAAACATTTCACTATTTAATCGTGGTGCAACCTTTTCAAAATAACAATCCACAAATTATCTGTTGAAATTTAATCAGATGGCAAACTCATTATAAATGTTCAGATTAAATTGATAAAACATCTATTTCCATGGTGAAAATACTGATTTGTATCAGATAATGTAAATACAGCAATGTTAAGTTGTTTAAGGTGATAGGCGTTTTGATCTTATCACTACCTCATGATTTAAAAATGAAAAAAAATTCACTAAAAAAATGTCTATCGTTTTAAAAACTTCGATGAATCGAGTCAAATCAAATCAATTTAGTTTTTGCTGATAAAATTTGAATACCGTGGTTCGAGAAAAAAAAAAATACAGTGAAAACATAAATGTATTAACGTTTGAGCTAACAGCCCAACTTGTCCTGTTTTAATAGATAACTCTTTTAGTGATCAGCCCAACTTCTCCTGTTTTAATAGATAACTTTGTTTAGTGATCGAGCCGATAGGCAACCGGAAATGATTTGTTCTAAAGTGATCTCTGAGGGACATGTCATAAGATAGAAATTGAAAAAGATGTGAAAGGGCATACATAACATATTAACCTATAATCGTCATTTGGGGCATCATCTTCAGTTCTAGCAAAATTGCTTCCAGAAGAGCACTTTTATCCCTTTCAATTTATCAATCATGTCGTTTTCATTCCACAATCAGACCAGACTTTTCGGCAGAGTGCAGAAAAAGATGGGTATAAACCAAGTGATGAACACATGTGACCCCGGTAGCACCATCGATTGGTAATCTTGTAGGCCAAGGCATCTACCGACTAAGCAGCGGATTCGGCGAAGCAAATGTCTGTGCACTAGCAAAATTTATTTGATAGATTATACCTTTACCATCAAATTTGTAAATTCTTACAAGATAAATATAGCATACAAAAAATTAAGAGTATAATTTGAACATAAGATTTACAATAATTTATGAAGTATATAATCAAGTAGATGTAGGCCTGATCAAGAGTTAATTGACACGATGAATCCCGTAGGTGCGACTAAAGTAGACCTATTGCTGTAAAATATTTATATAAAAGATCATATAAAAGGATTCTCAAGAGTCAATTGTCTCCGAGATATAATAATTTAACCAATTTTATTACATGCCCAGGCAAGTGGGTCCAAATATATAATTTAATAGATAAGATATAACCAATTTGATTACATCTTCAAAAAAAATGATTATATAAAAAATGATGTTTTAGATAACATTAATATGAAATTGGTTAAATTATTAAATGAGTCACTTGTCTTGAAGATGTACTAAAAGTGATTATTAAAAGACGCAATAAAAGTGATATAAAAAAGAAGTTAATCTAGATATTTAAATGAGATTCTTCTTAATAATACTTTTCTATACAAATAAATTTCATACAGTGTAAGTGCTACTGATCGATTTCATTCATATATGGTATACTGTTCAAAAGATTCGATATCTGGAGTATTTCAAGCATATAGTATTTGGAAAATATGATTTTTTTTTTGAAAACATCAAATGAGATATTAGTTACTAGATATATTTAGCAATAATAATATTGTTCATATATTAATTATTAAAAAAATCATTTATCAACATTGAACATCCTCGGCGTGGTCCCTTACAATAACATTATTTGATTAGAATTGAGTAGAAAACTACAACAGTATGACATTCAAACTCCAACTACCATGTGTCAAGTGTCACATCACAAATCCCAACACCCCAAACCCAAAAACCAAAAACCAGAAACCCCGAATCCACACTTGAAGCTTCAAAGACACTTGTCACTTCAAGAGTGTGTGACAAAAGAATTCAGAACAAGAAGATTGGTTATTATAGCTGGTTGGTCCCGTGACCCTGAAAGGCGACCCACTGACCCACATACCACCGGCCCAAGCTAACACGCAAAAAGGTTGGCGCCGGTTAGAACCGGTGTGGCTTGAACTGCAAGTTGCGCTCTCAGCCAGAACCCAGAAGACACCAACGTGAGCGGCTTTGACCTATTTGCGATCCGATTATAACGCTCCCAGCCCGACACAAGTTCAAATAACAAAAATACCTTATCCCTACTTCTCCGCCACATTTATGTGGAGCGCATTAAACCAGCACTCAGATAAATGAAATGATGAGAGAGAGAGAGAGAGAGAGAGAGCATAAAGTGTCTTGATCCTTAGCTCCTTGCATATCAAATGAGTTTGTGTGGCTAAGAAATGAGTTATCTTTTGATCTAGAATTTAGAAATATGCAACCTAAGGAAAAAAAATAAAAACTAAAACTTCCAACAAGAGGCCGAGACCTAATTTTTAAAATAATGTATAGAAATATCTTATTAATAAATAATTTTTTAGAATTTAATTTTTATATAATGATAGTGTAAAATAGTTTTATACTTTTACACTATCAACTAACATAGTTTCACAAAAATGATAAATAATAATGATAATTAATTGTAATAGCTGACAATGTAAAATTAATAAATTGCATAAAAATTTCTGTTTGTTATGTATCATTACATGTAACTTTCTTTGCTAACAAAAAAAATGGACATACCTATGTGTTTGGAATTAGTAAATTTGGATATGAATTCAGTCAATGTAAAATTATCCTCTTCACGTATGTAACAAAAGTGAGAACAAAAATTTATTTTAGTCACACTTATTTAATTACTTTTTAAAAATTTATTTCATTCATAATTTATTATCTCCAATCAATAAAAATTATTATTTGTTTTCGATTTCATTCATCCTTATTATATCAGCTTAACAAAGGTGGAAATATATTATAGCTAATAATTTTTTAAGTATTTTCTTTAAAAAGAAATGTATATACTTTCAGCCTCTTCAATATGTTCCATTCAAATTTTACCCAAAAAAAAACAGTATCCCTTCACAGACCCTGATTTCTTGGTGTGTTGTCTAAATCTAACTAGCTCAAATGAAAAATTTGTCATTGTAAAGGCAAAAGAACCAAAGTTAGGTGTTCGTGGGATCATCAGCTATGAGACTGACGATGATTAAATTAGTGTTCAGTAACGACTGTATTTATTACTGTTTTATTTTATTAAAAGCATTTTTCAAAATTTATTTCTGTCTATAAATTTCCGAAATTTAAAATTTATTTTTTAATTAATTTCAAAATTTTAACTTAAAAATAAATAATTTTATGAAAAGTAAGTATAATTCATGGTTTAGAAAATAAATTTAGAGATAAAAAATTTTTAATTATATTTAAATGAAAATAATTTAACTTATTGTAGATTTAATACAAAATAATTTTAAATTGATTTAAAATGAATGGTGTGTTTGGTTAAGTTTTAGGATGTGTTGCTATTTTAGTAAATTTAATTGATTCTTATACTCACCATTTTAAATTAATACCTACAAAATTTATATACATATGATAAAATTGACATAAAAAATGGCCATAAAATGCTTTCTGCGCATAATATCATCAAAATAATATCTACAAAATTTACTATTGCTTCGAAACAGTACAATCTTCAATTCATTCGGTGGACAATTGGACATCTTCTTTAGAGTCGAGCTACTCAGTTTTTTTTTTTTCCTTTTTTCTTAAAACGGAAAAAGAAGGCATTAAGCGAGATCAACGCCGTTTGTAACCTTTTAATAATAATAATAATAAATAAAATAAAAAAGAAATCGACATTACATGTGCTAGCCCATATGCATTCATGGGATATAAGCCTATTATTACACGAACCAGAAAGTGACATTCGCTTTCCGACGAGAAGAAAGCCGGAAATTGATATTGGTCAGTGAATGACAAGTTAATATTTAGTCGTGGGAACGAAACCTATTATGTATAGGTAAGTATATTATGGACGCTGTGCTACTTAATTTCTTTTGGATGTCATTTTATCAATTATAAGTTTATGACTGAGTAAATTTAGTATAAATAAACTAAATAAAAGAAAACCAATGAAACAAAATTATTATGTGTTCACTTATTTGAGTGATTATTGATTAATCAGAGAACGTATGAAAACTTTAATCCCATCTAATTGTTATATGTAACAGAAAATTATACTAACCTTTTTTCAGGTTTAATATAATTACATTCAGCACCTTTTTATATTGTAAAATTATAACTGATCTCCCCTAAGATTATTAAAATTACACTGACATTCTTTGTTGATTATAATTCATTAATTTAAGTGATAAAAAAATTACATGAAATATATACATAATTATTAATGATGAAATTATAATATTTTAGTAATATTTAACATTTTGAATCAAATAAAATATTTTTTTATCACATGAAAATGAAACTTATAATTATAACTTATAATGAAAATGGTATTTTAGCTAATATATATGTATCAAATATTTTCAAAAAATTATAATTTTGTTATTAATAATTATACATATGCCATATGTTATTTTTTTATTACTTAAATTAATGAATTAATAATTATAAAGAATGTCAGTGTAATTTTAGTTGATTTTATGAGAAGTTAATGATAATTTTATAAAATAAAAAATATTAAATGTAATTATACTAAATTATTGAAGAGATGAATGAAAATTACTTTATATGTAATTGAATAAACCAAAACAATTATAGTTTGCAAGCTATAATTTTTAATTTCTCAATTTCACCCTAATTTTGGGAGACACAAAAGTGTATTTTCAGGGCAAGAAAAGTCATATATCTTTGTTGAGTAAAGATCCTCTAAAGTGAGAATCTCACTTTAGAAGGTAAAGTAAAGGATTTTACTATTGGATTAATAAAATTAGAAGTGAGGTCCTCTTTACTTTATTAATCTAATGGTAAAATTCCTTCACTTTATCCTATAAAGTGAGATTCTCATTTTAGAGGATTCAAATCCATCTTTCCCATGTGTTTTCATTTTATATCGATTAGTAAGTGAATTCTAAATAAAGGAATTGCGTCGCTCAAGTGAAATTTGTGAGTTGAGAAACTTCTTTGAGAAGAAAAAATGTCAAATAATTGATGTCCTGTTTTTATGGCAAAAGAAAAACTCGAAACTAGTGACGGGTTTAATACATCTATTAATAACTCCAATCGTTGAAATACAAAATTTATTATTTTATTTCGTAACGGCTTCAAGTCCAGCTAGCAGCGTGTGGAATCTTTGGGACCACCAAATTTATTCTGAAAATGAAATAAAATCTAAATACACCGAGCAGAAAAACAAATAAACAAAACAAGTCAATTGTTGATTTATCTGTTGAGCCCTCGGTCATCTCCGAGCGCACCTGTAGTGTAATGAACTATTGGTCAATTATTTTATGTAGTGATATACTGTTGTGTTTGAGTAGATGGAAATTAAATAGATAGAATGGAAGCGAATAGGATGAAATGATTTAGTTTTTTTTTTTAAGGGAAAAAAAAGAGTAGAATGGAATAGATTTTATCCAATTCCATCATCTATTTTGCCCTCCTTATCCCCAAATTTGAGAAAATGAGATGAAATCCTTGTCTTTTCCTTCTTGTTTTTTTCATATAAAATTATCATCATTATATTATATTTCATTGAGTATCCAGGTAATTGAATGAAAAATTACTTCATTTTATTATTAAAATATCTAAATAATAGAGTGAAATAATTATTTAACTCCCCCACATTCCTTTCCACTTCACTACTTACCACAAATACAACTAAAGAACTTGAAAAAATGATCACCAATTAACTGTGAGACTTCGTTTCACGAGAAATAAAACATAAATTTCAGATATTATTTGTTGGAAATAATTTTGGGAATGATAGTTTTTTAGCAACTGATTTCAAGTTGAACAAACCCTAACAAAAATGAATCCGAAAGAGCACACGGATAAAGGGAAAAAGATTACCACAAATCGTGCATTTAGCATTGTTCTTAAGAAAATGTTTGAATTGATGAAGTTAGATAGAGCGAAGCGGAATGGAATATAATGGAGTGGAGTATAGCAGAGTGGAATAATTACTCCACCTCATTATTAGGTATTTTTCATTTTATCTCATTCCGCCCAATTTGAGGGTAAGAAATTTGAAGATAATTGATAGAATTGGAGTCCATCTATCTCTGCTTTACTCTATCCAAAATTTACAAATCTAAATAATAGAATAACTTAAAATTTCACTCCATTTCACCCTGCTCCACCTAACTCTATTAATCCAAACATACCCAAAGACTTTATCTTAGCTACCTAAAGCTATGCTCTATGGAATCAACTTGAAGGAACCCTTCACAACCACCCCCCCCCCCTCCCCTCTCTCCACGCGTACATGCAAAACACAAAAAAATAAAAGAGAAAAAACCATAATGCCTGATCCCCTTGAAAATTCATCCTCACGACTTGGTAAAAAGGTTGGTAATTAAGCCCATGTACACGGACATAATTTCATTTTATATAATTAGATGTATATTATAGAGTCATACAATTTATCATTTTTATACTTTAAATTATATTTCTAATATTAGAATTAAGGTATAATTAATAAACTTCTTACTCTCAAAATATAAAAATATTTCCAACTATTTCAATTTTAACTCTCTTTTTTTTCATAAATATACAACTTTAACTATTATCATATGCTAAGTTGCTAACTGAGGCTTATATATATTTAAATAATACTGTAAGAGTGTATTTAATTAGAGAGTGAAATTAGAGATAAAATATACCTAAATAAGTTTTATGCATAAAATAACACATATAACTTATTTAAATAATTTTTATCCTTATTTCCACTCATTAACTAAACATACTATAAGTGTTAAATTGATCAAATTTAAATTCTTCCCAATATGGGAAAGGTACCCATTTTTGGTTTCTGTTTTAAGGCAAACATAAGAATGATGCTTAAGACCCCACCGCACAGCACTTGCCCCCTTCTAATTTGCGTTTACAACTTGATTTGCATTCCGTGGGCTTTGAAGCACCAAGTAATCATAATACCGGATGCTCCAATCGTTCGGAGCCAACCCCTTCTCCTATATCTAACACTCACCCGAACGAAATTGTTTTAACACCTTCCTCATCTAAGGAAACCAAACTCACTCACTCACTCACTCACTCACTCACCATTCTTCTGAAAAAAAAAAAAAACCCCAATCAAATTTCCATTCCCACTTACTTCAAACCCAAATAGCCATGGCCTTGCACAGCATAGCATACCACCATCTGAAAAGTAACCAACTCACTCACTGAGGCAGTTACAATTCCAACAGAATAGTTTAAGTTAGATAGCTAGTTAGAAGTAATCAAATCATCAATGGAAGAGTGCCAGTGCCACACCGTGTTTGGCAAGTACGAGATGGGGAGGCTTCTCGGGAAAGGGACGTTCGCGAAAGTGTACTACGGGAAGCAGATCGCGACGGGCGAGAGCGTTGCGATCAAAGTGATCAACAAAGAGCAGGTGAAGAGAGAAGGCATGATGGAGCAGATCAAGCGCGAGATATCAGTGATGCGCCTCGTGAAGCACCCAAACATCGTGGAGCTCAAGGAAGTCATGGCCACAAAGACCAAGATCTTCTTCGTCATGGAGTACGTTCGCGGCGGCGAGCTCTTCGCCAAGGTCTCCAAAGGTAAACTCAAAGAAGATCTCGCCCGCAAATACTTCCAGCAGTTAATCAGCGCCGTCGAATTTTGCCATAGCAGAGGCGTCTACCACCGCGACCTCAAGCCGGAGAATCTTCTCCTCGACGACGATGAGAATCTCAAGATCTCCGATTTCGGACTCTCCGCCCTACCGGAGCAGTTACGCTACGATGGCCTCCTCCACACGCAGTGCGGCACGCCTGCTTACGTGGCACCCGAGATCCTCCGCAAGAAAGGCTACGACGGTTCCAAGGCCGACACGTGGTCCTGCGGCGTCATCCTCTACGTGCTCCTCGCAGGGTGCCTTCCGTTCCGCGACGAGAATCTCATGACGATGTACAACAAGGTTCTCCGAGCGGAGTTTCAGTTCCCGCCGTGGTTTTCGCCGGATTCTCGGAGGCTGATTTCGAAGATCCTGGTGGCGGATCCGGAGAGGAGAACCACGATTCCCGCGATTAAGCGCGTTCCGTGGTTCCGGAAAGGCTTGTCCGTTCCTTCCGCTTTGGAATTGGACGAGAACGAGAAGAAAGGTGAGGAAGTCGAGATGGAAGGTTCGAAAACGAATAATTGTAACAAGGTTTCGTCGCCGAAATTCTTCAACGCGTTCGAGTTCATTTCGTCGATGTCTTCCGGGTTCGATTTGTCTGGGCTGTTCGAGAGCAAGAGGAGGAGCGGCTCGATGTTCACGTCGAGGTGTTCGGCGGCGGCGATCGTGGCGAAGATCAAGGCGGCGGCGAAGGGGATGAGGTTCAGGGTGGCGGAGGTGAAGGACTTCAGGATAAGGCTGCAGGGCCCGGCGGAGGGGAGGAAGGGGAGGCTGGCGGTGATGGCGGAGGTGTTCGAGGTGGCGCCGGAGGTGGCCGTCGTGGAGTTCTCGAAGTCCGCCGGCGACACTTTGGAGTACGTTAAGTTCTGTGAGGAGGACGTTAGGCCTGCCCTGAAGGACATTGTTTGGACGTGGCAAGGTGATGCCACGTGTAACGCTAACCTCACCAGTTGTCACGGTGAAGAATTTCAAGTGCCAGTCGTCGCGTAAGTAATTAATGAAGATAGACTTGAGAGAGGGGTAGATGTTTCTTGGAAGTTTTGACAATTTTTGTACTTTTTTGTTTTTTTTTTTTTTCACTTTCGTCGTAATTTCCTGCCGGATTTTCGAGAAAGATGTGGCTTATTTTCCTCCTCACAGCGAGGATGTACATAAATTGTAAGTATTATTGTGCAGTTAAATCTGGAATGGAGGTTAACTTTTGTGTCCTTATAGTTATGGTGAAGGAGTTTTGCCACGATATTCATTTTGAAACGAGAATTGAATTAGCATGCAGGACAATATAAAATTTTCATCTAATTATGTATTATTATATAATTTATGATAATTAACTTTTACATTAATCACTTAAAAAGTTTTCTAAATAAAATATTTTAATTAAATGATAATATAATATTTTTTACACTGTTAGTGAATTAAAATTAAACGCTTGAAAGAATTGGTTAAACTAATAATTTTCATATATCCCGTTAGTATCAAATTAGTTGTGTGTTTTTAATATTTCATTGTGATATTAGGATTTAATTGGAATACACTAATGATGTAAAAAAGTTTTACATATTCATCCAATCATGTAATTATATCAGTAAATATAGTTACTTTTTTACCCCACTATTAAAAAGTCATAGTAAAGAAGAAATTTAATTAGATAACAGCATGAAACTCTTTTACACAATTAATGCATCAAAATTAAACTCATGAAATTATACGTTGAAATTTCATTATTTTTATGTAAAAGAGAGCTATACTATGTTTCATTAAATATATTGTGGTTTTACTGTTCAATCACAAATTTAATTTTGATTAATTAAATCATGAATTTAAAAATTTTATCAATTCAATCTTTCATTTATTTTTTAAAAATATCATCCTAATATCATTAGTTTTAATTTAATTTTAATTTAATTTGAGACTGTGTAGATAAACGGATTAATAATAATTGAGGACAGATATATATTACTACATTAATTAAGTGAGAAAATACAAAATTGATATGCCATAACAGATCCAATATAAAACCTCCAGTTGGATGCAACGGAGCACAACGTGAGACCTAATTCCAGTTTTATAGCGAAATGTAAACTAACAGAATTAAAATTGAGAGCTACAACGGGTGAAAATACATCGCCCGTAGGCATCCAATCCATTTTCAGTTATCAACAGTCAATCAATTAAAGAAGTGGCCCACCAAGCGGAAACCAGCCAACGACTACGAGGGAGTTTGGAGGCCTTATCGTAATATAATATAAGAATTGAATTGAATTCTTATATTAAAATAAATTAATAAATTATATTTTATTTTATTATTAGAAATAAATTTAAAAATAAATTAATTTAATTAATTTTTTATTAATAGATTAAAAAATAAATTATATTTAAATAAATTTGTTTTAATATTTTTAATTTTTAAAATTTAATTCTCATATCAAATCATATTTATTTATATTTGATTTCAATTTCATGATATTAATTATCATCAGATTTTATGATTTTAATAGATTTTAACTCTCAAAATAATTCAATTGATAGGCCTCAAAACAGAAGGAAAAATATCCTTCCTTAATGGCCAATAACTCCACCCAAGTGACGTCGATGGACCTAGCTTTGCACGAGAACCCCTTGACCTAATTCCAGTTTTATAACCAAATGTAAACTAAGGTAGCGTTTCTTTTGTGTCCCATGGGGACAGAGACAAATACAGAGACAGTGGAGACAAAGACAGAAAAAATATTGTCCCTGTATCATGTTTGGTTGTGGAGATGGAGACAGAAAAAATATTGGCTGTTGACTACCATTGACCGGCGTTGGCCGGTCGGTGACCGGCATTAACCGGCAGCAGCAGGTGGTTAGACCGCTGTCCCTATTTTTTGTCTCCATTGTCCCCATTTTTTTTAGGGACAGAAATACAAGAAATTTTTATCTTTGGGACGGAAAATTTTTCCATCTCCATACCCCGTCTCCACCACCAAACATAATACAAGGACAGTGCGTCCTTGTATTTGTGTCCTAGGACACAAAACAAACGATGCCTAAGAGAACTAAAATTGAGGGCTATATGTGGTGAAAAGACATCGCCCCTAAGCATCCAATCCATTTTCAGAGGCTCCATTTGACAAAGGAAATAAATAGATAGGAAGGAAATTGTCACGACCCTCCTTGGGCACGTGATCGGCACGTGAGAAATCTCATTCCCACGTAAGCCTGGTGACCTGTATCGTCTCTACGTATGCATTTTAATTAAGAAAATCCATAAAATAAATCCTTAATTTCACATGAAATCACCTGTTGTTGAAAACCAAGTTTAGAAAAAACCAAAACATATTTCCATTCCTTTCAAAAAGCAAATATGCAATGTCACTAAATATGTATACAGTCCTTTACATACAAGGTGTTTATAAAAGTAACAGTTATACAATCCCATAAAGTATATAAAATAACAAAGCTATGCACAATGTGATTATGCTCTACGATCCGGGGTCCTGCCTGCATCACACTGGAGCACGTCTAGAGCAAAATATCAGACACCTTACCTAATGGGCTCAACAACTGAATCTAATGCTGCTGGGAAGATGATGGTGTAGAAGTACCCTCAGTAGCTACGGTATCTGTAAAATATGAAGGAAACAGAGGGGTGAGTTTTGAATCCAAACCTCAGTGAGTGAGCCCTCATCTGGAACCCCTCTTCATGGGACACTAAAGAAGGTACACAACACCAAAAATGATAATAATAATAATAATAATAATAACAGTACTAACATCAAGGTTGTTCATAGTTATAATCAAGGTCTCAAATCTTGGTTCTTTATAATCTGACCTAACAGTAGTCTAATAGAGAAACAGTAATCTCTGAATACAAATGTCCGGTCATATCTGGGCGTTACGTATCGCCATCCCCAGTATGACACTAAGTCTCTGAATATCTTTGGTCACATCTGGGCATTACGTATCGACGTCCCCAGTGTGCCAATAAGTCTCTGAATATCTACAGTTACATCTGGGCGTTACGTATCGCCGTCCCCAATGTGACAATAAGGCTCTGAAATATCTGGCCCGGGCTACTTGGTACCAAGGTTAACGAATTAACTGCCGTTAACGTATAGCCTGTTTCTCTATAGTTACTGCCAACTCAGCTACAACCTCATTCTGTTCTCTATCAATTTCAAAGTCTTCTATCCTAGGGTTCAAAATCTCTTCTATATATCAGTATACAGTATCAAAACCATACCATCATAAAACCAGTTCTAATTGGTCAAATTTGCAATACAATTATACAAAATCTCATTCTGAAAAATAGATGTCCCATGGTTTTCAAGAAAACATGTGCTCATATCTAATTAGCAGTTCAAAACACAATAGTTCACATAAATCTCAACAGTTCACAGAATAACTCTAAATCACATGAACTTTCATATTTTAGATAAAAATATATGTAATGATAAAAATAGAAGCTATACATGTGAACCCACTCACCTAGAGTGGCAGTCAACACAGGAATAGTACCAACAGAATTGTGGGAGGTGAGAACAGCACCAGTGTCTATCAATACAATAACAGAACTCTAGATTAACGGCTAAAACCTCTATATCACTCAAATATACTCTTAACAAATTGAAAGAATTCTACCTCCTTCGGAAGTAGGAAAAATCTTATGCTAACCCCCCAAAAACCAAGAGAAATGGAAAGAATAGAGGAGAAATCACTAGAACAACTTACTTTAAAGCCTTAGAAATGAAATATTGAAGTTGATTTTAAGAGAAGGTGGAAGAAATGGAGTTGAGAGTGAATTTTGGGGGAGAGAATGAGCTCCTTCGAGTTTGGGGTGTGTGTTTTATGTAAAAGTGAAGTTTCTGGACCTGAGTGGGGGTATTTATTGCTCTGATGACCGCTCACAACGACCGCCTGGGCAGTTTCTAGAGAGTTCCCACCGACTTATTATTTCTGATGATCGCTTGGGCGGTCTCTAGAGAATTTTTTTTTTTTAGGGTATTACAGAAATTGAGTGGAAAGAAATAAAGAGGAAAGAAGTTGAGGTGGTTTTTATTTTCCATAAATATATTTGGATGAAAGGAAAATAGAAAGAAAAGAAATAGATGAAAGATTAATTTGTTTTGTTTATTTGGATTGAAAAGTAAAAGGAAAGAAAGAACAATTATATCAAATAACTTTTAAAATAAATGGTTATTTTTTATAGAACTATCTAAAGAATTATAGAAAAATTAAAATTAGATACAATTTTTTCATAAATTTTTCCATCAAAATAATATAAATAAATATAATAAAAATTGATCTTATATATATTTATATAAAAGCATTCAAGTCAGTATCTTTATTTTATATTTAATAATTTTATTAATTAATATCAAATAGAAAATGTAACTATTTTTTAATATAACAAGTTTAAAATAATATCAAGTTAATAAAGGAAAATATTAATAAAAATAAATTATTTAAATTTGTTTAAAATAGAAATATTAAAATCATGAATATTGGGGATAGAAATTTAACTTATGAGCATGGGTATTTTTTGAATATGTAAACATCACTCATTCCTTCCCCACTTTTCCGTTCATATGAGAAAGGGAAAAATTTGGATAGGTCCCATATATTTTTTGGTACTACTTAATCTTTCCTCTTTCAATTTCTTTTGTACCAAACCACGAAAAAATCACTTCCTTTTCCCCACTTTATTTCCTTCCTTTTAATTTCTTTTCAAACAAACACAACGTTAAAAACAGTCAATCAATCAAAGAAGTGGCCTACCAAGCCGAAACCAGCCAAGGAGTACAAGGGGGATTGCGGGCCTTATTAAAACATAAGAATTGAATTTAAATTTTTAATTTAAAATAAATTTAAAAATAAATTAATTTAATTAGTTTATCTTTTATTAATAGATTAGAAATAACATATTATATTTAATGTCATATAGTTTTTCCTAATGTTTTTATTTTTTGAAATTTAATTCTCATACCAAATCATATTAATTTAGATCTTATTTTAATTTCATGATTTTAATTATCATCATATCTTAATTCCTTAAATTATCATATTTCAATTCCATGATTTTAATAGATCTTTAATTCTCAAAATAATTCAATTGATAGGCCACAGAAACAGAGGCAAAGTTGTTTAAGGCATTACGTTAGCTGCACCAGAATATCCCGTTACGATTCTTTGAAATGTCGTTGCCGCAAGCAAGCGCCATCCGACATTGTAGCCTCTTCAAAGAATATTCAAATTTCAATTTCGCCCATTTGACCATTCCTAAATCCTAACGCCTTCTGTTCTGTTCGAATGGGGCCGGTGAGAGAGCGGCAACCAACCTCAATGATTTCACTGATTATTATTACTACTTTGCATAACCCAATAATTACTGGATTTTTTAAATACTTTCTTCTTCTTTATAATTTTTGTTTAAATCACCACATCGGCTTGTTATTGTATTGGTTTCAATGTATTTTTCTTTTGATTAATGGTTTTTGAACACACGATTTCGACTCATTGGCTCGACACATTTGCAAATTGTGAAGAAAACTTAAGGTAAGAGAAGATAAGGAAAATCAGTATACGGTGGGATCCCATAATTTTGTGTGTATGAGTCGGTGAGTGATGTTAAAATAATGGGCATCTTTTTTCTTTTTTCTTTTTATATACGATGGTTTCAATAATTCAATGTATTGTTGTTAATAAAAACATTAGCTACTAAAAAAAAAAAGAAGCCTAACCATCAGGAAAAAAAGAAGCTAACTGCGTGTCTATTTGTTTTATCCTTGTTAATTTTCTCTTTCAAAAGTTCTTTAGTTTAGTAGGGTGCAAAAGTATTTCTCTAATAAATACTTTATTACATTATGCATACCTTTATTTCTTTCGATATTTCCTATCGGGAGACATGCTATATAGTTGAAAGTTTGTTACAACTAAAACGGCAAGTGCACGAGAGAACACTTATTGTAAAATGTTAATATGATATGTCATTACTTTAATTTTTATCTTTTTACAACGAATATGAATTTATGAAGAAACAATGTCCTGTAGTACAAGATCCCTAATGCCAATTGGCATGTCCCTAAACCACAATTTAGACCTTTTAAACTTGACTAGATGAACCAAGGTATCAACTACTTTATTACAATATCTAGATATAAATTGGCTTTTAAAGTGCTCAAAACAAACGGGACTATTTATTTCGGACTATATTTAATTATTCTTGGGAGTAGATAGTTGAGAATGATACGTTTCTACGTTTGTTACAAGTTTTATAAAATTTTTCCAGGTATTAATTATTTCATGGAAAAAAATTTCTAATTTAGTGAAATCTCATTTCCAAATTGAAGGGTGGGAAAAAATTTTCTCATAACTTAAAAATCATAATTATTAAGCACAATTATTAAATCATCCCTCAATTATTAGACTTTTTCTCTTTTTATAATTGTGTTAAGGATATTTTAAAAATTATGACATATATTCTTAGGAATATTGATTATAAAACAAACAAATTTTAAATTTATTCCCAGAAATCGTAACAAATAATCCTAGGAATGTTTAATGCTAACCAAACAATTTTTTAAATATACCCGGGAATCATATTCTCAAAAATATGATTCCCAGGAATATAATTCCTCATAATCTAATTTTAAATCTTGAAACAAACGACTATATATTCAAATATCATGGATTATGGTCCAATTATAGGATAAGTCTTCTAGACTAGACTCAAACTCCTCCCATACTAATCTGGTATCATTATCTAAAATATATTTAAGCATAGATATATGTGGAAAAATATTAAAGTAGTAAAATAAAACATTGATTGAGAAAAACCTCTTATGACAACCATTTCAATTTTGTGCGACTTCACACAGGTGGTGGCTTTTTCTCTTCTCAACTATCATCTACCATAATAATTAAGTTCAATTATTATGATTATTTTGCTTTACAGTGGCTAATGCTAACCTTTATACTGCTGCTGACTAAAATTGGATAGTACCAAAAAAATGACTTGGAAAGCAAGAAACCAGCGGATCTACGGAAAGGAAGTAGAGGAGACTAGGCTGAAAAAGTGATTGAGTCAAGTAAACATTGAGTGCAATCTTGATTTTCAATTGGATGAGATAGCAGGCTACAAGATTAACCTACGTCTATACATTTGTAACCAAAACACAAGAGCAGCGGACCACACGCAACAAACTCTTACCCAAGGATCTGCCCTTTTCTAGGAGCAAATCGCACTAGTACAGCACCTAATCACTTTTACAGTTGATGGGCCTCCGCGATTAGAGTGTAACAAATAATAATATATACACGAACGCTCTTCATCATGGCGCTCAAATGACGATAGGTGATCATAGGACTTCTGTTTTGCTTGGTAGTACTACTATTATGAAATTGTTGACTAGATGATTGTGCCTTTTACTAGCGAATTATGCGTATGTTACTATTTGTTTTCCCTTTCTCAAATTTTATTGATTTTAATTTTATTTTTTCTGTACATGCCAACCTCATGTCTGGTACGGTCCTCTTCATTGAATTGGTCCACATTATGTTTATTATTAGAGTAATTTGTATTTACCTCTCCTGAAATTTAGTACGATTATACTTATCACCCCTCTATTTTATAAAATTATCATTGATCTCCTTAAGGTTCACTAAAATTACACTGACATCCCTTAGATTTACTAAAATTATACAAACCTCCCATGTAAATACTAGCTCGTTAATTTAAGTAAAAAATAAAGATAACATAAAATATACACATAATTATCAATGAAAAATTATAATATTTTGATAATTGAATAAAACATTTTTTTATCACATAAAGAACTTATAATTATAACTTATAATAGGAAAAAGGTATTCTAGTTAATATATATGTCAAATATTATAATTTTATTATTAATAATTATGTATATATCACAGATTACCTTTCTTTGTCACTTAAATTAACGAACTAGTATATAAGAGATATTAATATAATTTTAGTAAATCTTAGAGAGGTCAACGATAATTTTATAAAATACATGGGTGTTGGGTGTAACTTTATTAGAGGTTTATGTAATTTTCTCTTATTATTAGTGTTATGGAACGTTTGAACGCGTGGATGCTTCACCATTTGCATTTTCAATTAATAATTTTTTTTAGTTAATACTTATTTTAGCTCGTGACTTTTCACTCATGAGTCATTTTAATACCTGACTTTTAAAACGAATCAAATTAGTCTCCAACATTATAAAATGTGAGTCAAGTTAGTCCATTATTCTACTTTGATTTAACATTTTATCAATTAAATGGTGTTGTATAATGTTAAGTGATATTTTATCATACCATGTGTCATATGAAGTAGAATAAAATTTAAATAACTTATTTTGGTATTTAAAATTATATAAAATAAATATTTAAATGACCTATTTTGTATAATTTTAAACACCAAATGAGTCACTTTAAATTTTATTTGACCTCGGATGACACGTGATATGTCAAGGTATCACTTAAAGTTACTTATCACCATTTAATTGACAAAAATATTACATAAGAGTAGGTTAAGGAACTAACATGACTTACTTTTTGCAATATCAAAAACTGATTTGACACATTTTAAAATTCATAAACTAAAATCACTCACAAATAAAAAATGATAAACTAAAATGAATATCAACTCAATTTTTTCCTTTAATAATAAATAAATTATATATGTCCATACATTTAAGATCAATGTTAATTACGGAATACTAGACTATTTACACAACCATACTGTTACTGACAGAACTTTTCTTTTCAAAGCCAGGGGTTACATTGTGTGCCTGGTAAAAAGTCTCTAACTTTTCTGAGTTGTTAATGAAACATGAGAAAAGCGTACCAGACTTCCTTTTTTTGTTTTTAAAGGGAAACGAGAAAGGGTTGAGAAATAGTAAAAGAAAATTTGATATTAAAGAAGATTTGTGTAACATAAGCATTGCCTAAAAATAATTACCATAGCATAATTGCATTTTGTTTATTTGCTCAATGGTTTTATTATTCCTAGTTTCGTTGAATTTCTGTTTTTTTTTTTTTTTTCTCTTCTTTTGGGTGAAGCATTGGATTGGGTTTCTCTTGATCGTATCAATCATTTTGGTGTTTTGTGTAATAATTAGTAAACAATTAAACAAAGGGAACGGTTTACTTTGTCTTCGTTTTCCAAGTTTCATATTCATCAAAATAACAATAAAAAAACAGATATGATGCTATTTTAACACACAGTTGCATAAAAATAAAATATAATAGTTTTTCGGTCTATTATTATATTGCCTCTAATTTTTATAAAGTTTTTATTATGGTACCCCAAAGGTATCAATACCCTTTTAAATTTAATGAATGTGATTTAATATAAATATTTAAAATATTAATAAATTTAGTTAGTAAAATACGTGATAAATTTTCAGCCACAAATTTATCTAAAAAATATGAATTTTCATGAATTTCATAAAATACTAAAAAAATTGCATTTTTATAATTGTTAAAAATTTGAGAGGAGTGACCCTCACTGAAAATAGTGTCAAGTCATACATTCTTTTTCCACAATGACAAAACCAAGTTTTCATGTCGGTAAAGACGCGGTCACGCCAATATGAAATTAGCATATATAAGACTCGATTGCATTGCTTAGTATTGTCAGCATGAAACTTAGACAATGATCAAAGTTAGAAAATACAAATTTACCAAAATCAAGTAATTAACAAAGCTAAACACCTATTTAAGTAAACATTTCAAGTTTTTTAAAAAACCTATTCCAACTGCTGCACTTTCTATTGTATGAAAATTATTTAATTAAATTTACTTTAGTTCACTTTTTTTTTTGGGGGGGGGGGGGGGGGTGGGTTGTTAAAAGTTAAAACAACTCAATCTTATTATGCTGACAGAGACAAATCCGTGATTTTGGGCCTGGGTTCATTGTTTTTGTTGACAAGAAAAAACATATCTTTTGTGATGAACTGGCTGAACCCAAAATAAAAATACTTCTTTTGAAACGTTTGAAATATTGTGTAATTCCGTCTTATTGTAACGTCCGTGTGGTGAAGAAAAAGCCCACGTAGCCCATGTTAGATTTTTAGTTTAGTTGTGAACGCAAAACAGCAAATTCCATGTAACTCTCTACAGACGATCTGCTTGACTACGTTTTCCTTCAGCATAATTGCGGGCCTGGGTTACCATATAGGCTTTTTTTCATTTCAAAGGCTTACTGTAGGCTTTGTAGCATTCATTTTGTGTATCAGCCAATGTGTTTCGGTTACTCACTTCCACATGTGAGAAGCAGTTGGTAAAGTTTGGGTCACAAGTTTTGGCCCAAGCGCGTACCCAATTATTTCTGCCAGCAATGATCCTCCTTACGACCCAAAAACAAAAATAGATAATCCTCCCGATCACTTATACGTTGCGTGAGGGTGGGCAGGGTAGTCAATTATTGATATTTATTCTAGGAAAAAGATTGATGTTACGAACCCGTTATATAATTTTCATATGAATGTTTAAATCAATGCTTTAATATTTGTGTGACTTTCTCTCTCTCAATTCTTCTACAGTATTTTCTGATCAAGTGCACAAAATGATCTTTTGCCTAATTGATATTTATATTTATTGTAGGAAGAAAAATATTATTTGTATTCATTGTGGGTGGAACACTGTGTCAACTCACACTCGATCTAGCATTAGATGAGGTGTGGACCCTACTCGAATAGGATCTATATCTCATCTAATAGTGAATGTGATGTGAGTCAACATGGTGTCCCGTAAATGATGAGTACAGATAACACAACTCTTTTAGGAAAAAGATTGGTGTTACAAAACCGTTACATAATTTTCATATGAATGTTTAAATCAATGCTTTATTATTTGTGTGACTTTCTCTCAATTCTTCTACCGTATTTTCTGATCAATTGTACAAGATGATCTTTTGCCTAATTGAATATTATTTTATGTACTCATTTTTTTATTATTATTATTTAAAATTTAAAGTGGTACGATGAAACCTCGATTCAAGGTAGAGAAAACTTTAAGCGAGTATGGAACTTTCATTTAGTTCATCTTACGAAAATAAATGGGTTATAATCTGTCATATTTAAAAGACAATACGTTTCACTCAATCAATTTTTAAAAGTTTTTTCAATACTCATTCTATTGGAGTCATTTAGCATTTCTCTTAATTGTATATTGCCATAAAAAAATATTCCTTGAACTATCAAACGTCTGACAACATTAACTATAGGGTTTAAACATCCTTTGCTCCCTCCTGTCTCAAATAAGTATTTAAATTTAACTAGTCACATGGATTAAGCAAATGATTTAAGACATATTAATTTTAAATAAATTTAACTGGTGATATAAAATCATCTTTATTAATTTTTTCCCCTATACTCTCTCTTCCACTTATTCTCTTTTCTTCGTTTAATAGAGGTATGAGCAGAAAAATAAAATAATATTGCCTCAAATTTCTAAATGGACACTTTAAATAAATTTAAAAATACTTACACTTATTTGGAACCAAAGTATTTGTTTTTAATTAAATGCTAATAGTTTAAAAATACTGTAAGAAAAATTATTATTATTTGAACCGGATCCATAAAATTCAGGCTTGTTAGGAAGATCCACAAAATATGACATCTCCCTCATGAATAACTGTTATGTCCTCTTTAAATGTTGAAATGACTTTTGAATTGTCATGCCACACTTGCAGGTAGTGTTTGTCAATTGTCTCTGGACAACGGAGATAAAGACAATAAAGACAGTAAAGATGAATATATAAAAAATTATCTCTAATATTATATTTAGTTATGGAGTACAATATATGATAATTGTTTCTATATTTTGTTTAGAAATAAGAGGACGATACAACAAATACATGGTAAAAGACATATGTACCCCTGTCAGACTGCTGTTGGAGGTCGAACACATTGGGAAATAATAAATATGTATAGAGGTATTATTGAAAGAAAAATTATTAAATTTTTATCTGTGTATCCTGTCATCACTTTTTAGAGAGATATAATTTTTTTGTATTTTGTTTTGAGGACAGAAAAATTAATTTTCCATTCCCATATCCTGTCTCTATCATCAAATAAATTTGTGTCTCTAATAACTCTGTATTTCTATCCAAGGGGCCCCTACCAAATGCTACTTAAAAGAGCATCACAAATACTTGCCAAACCTCTAAATAACTCTTTCTATTTGAACGAACTTAATCTAACCTTGGCGCTTATAACATCAAAGACTCTTATCATCTTGACTGATCATCCATGTTCGTGACTCCATAAACTTGATGGAACACATGAAAAAAAATGGAAAAATCTTTTTTTTTGTGGAATTACCAAAATTTAATTCTGAAAAAGTAAAAGATATTTGATTTTATAATATTAGGTGAGCTTATTTGTTCTATGAGTAACATTTTTTTTATCAAGTCATAAATTTTCCCTTCAAAGATAAGAGAACCATTCAATCGGTTTGATTAATTCACTCTTCCAACGGCCCCTTCGTGAGCAATTTCGCCCATGTGTGGAAGGAATGACATACAGAATTGTCTCCATTGTGCACAGCCAATAGGATGTTTATATTTTATTCATAGATTGCACATGTAAATACTTATTGTAAAAAGACCCACATGTTGTGAGTTTATATTTTGGAGGGGAAGAGAGGGGAGGAAAAGAGAAAATTTATAATGTAAAATTATATTACAAGTCATTTATTTCCTTTTAAAACTCAAATTCATAAACATACTTAAAAAGTCAAACAGTCTATGGATTATTAATCCAACAATCAAGCGGAAATAGCATTCTACAATATGCTCCCTTATGTTTTCAATATCGGTTATTTTTGGGGGTTATTTTAATCCAAAATATAGATTGTTTTGATATTTTAAGGACTTATTAATTACTTTATATCTATTTTAACTCCTCTATTAATTGGAGAGATGATGAATGAACATGAGTTTATTGAAGTATTTAGTTAGAGAAAGAAAGAATGAAGGTTGAGTGATAGAAAAATATCTATGTCTTTTACTTTTATTTTTCAGAAGAATAATAAAATTTAATAATCACTTTAGTTTCTATATATAACGAAAAAAAATTATTTATATTAAGTACGAGATAGAATAATTATACTCTAACTATAAGTATGTACTAAAAAACATTAATAAACAAAAGCAACCTAACAACCTAAAGTTGATTGCAATGATTGCGCGTCTTATTTTCCCACAATAAAGAACGTGACGTGCATTGACCCACAAAGTTATATGATGGCCTCTTGAGGAACCTCAAGAACAAGATGCAATATTGAAAAGCAACAGATGACCCTAGAATTGGAAAGTCATATGCAGTTGCATATTATTATCATCGTTATCAAGTTAGGATGCATAATCAACAAATACATCAATATTTTAAGTGGAAACTCGATGCAAGTCTTTAACATATGATAAGTTATAAGAGTAAACAAACCTGAAGTTCATTTGATTCTCATACTAATGCTTTTTTTTTTTTTTTTTACCTTTGATCGGTAGACTAATGCTATGCTTAAATATAATATTAGTGTGCTTGCCTAAAAGCGGTAAGGCTATAGGTGTCTTTGGCGTCTGTTCGAGCCAAGGTAAGATACTTGCAAAGACATTTTGATATCTAAGTCGGTGAATGAATAAAGTATAGAGTAGTAAAAATATAGTTTATCATACTTGGGGGATGTTGAGCTCTTATATTGTGATATGTAGCTCCGTGATAAATCATAAAATAATCTTTCTTGAATAAAGGAGGTACTATTGAGATTTAGTAGGTGGTGGATATCTTCTATATTTAGTGAGAGATATAATCCAATATAGAAGATATCGTGAAATAATAGGAGGTATGAAAAAATAATAGGAGATATCTAGATTATCTTGTAGGCAATTTAGAAGATATCATCAATTAAATTAGGGAAAAATCTCTAAGAAATCACTGTGCCACGTGATTGATCTATGGAGTTCTTGTCTGATTTATCCGAGACTAGGTTGAGGTCTCGGATTTATATTTATAGCTCATAACAACTAAGGTTTTTTTTAAGCGTTTAAATATAAATATTCTGACATTAATTATCCATATGATAAAAAACTAATACATATCACATGATTCCAAGTACAAGACCCAAGAGAGATTCGTGGTTGGAAAAAAAAATGCAATAAAAAATAGTATAGTCATTATGGATTATGTAAGCTTGGTGATCTCATATCTTGCTCCACAATATAAGTTAAGTGCTGTTTGCCATGACTTGACTTACCTCTCCTAGACCAGTTTATGGTCTTCCCTGCACTTTTAACTGATGCGACAAAAACAGTGCATCTAGCTAGCCCCTTAACTTTTAGATGAAGCACACTAGACCGTTCATCGTGTTGTCAATGAGTAGTTTCTTTCTTGCGGATTGGGACGAATTAATGTGCGCGCAAGATGACACATCATGATTAACACTTTTGTACATGCCTTGGATTGTGGATGGAATTGGAACGCACGTAGTGCATATGTGCATATAAGGAGAGAGAGAGTTTAATTTTTATATATTGTCTTTCAATAATTTATTATATTTAAGTTTTACAGGTTATTAGTATATTAAAATTAAATTTATAATATTAATATTTATAGAAATTAAAGATTTCAGCATTTTCTTTTGACGAACAGACAAAACAATTTACAGTTTGGAATGGAAAATATACAAAAAGACAGATGTTGGTTGGAAAATAAACTTTTCAAAGGTGCGAACTGCGAAGTGGGTGGAATATTGTGGAAAAGGCGAGCAAAAGACAAGCTAGGTGATGAGAGGAGGATGACGACGCGAACGGCTGATCAGGTCACGGATGACTCTGATATGAGAAATGTTTGGTGTAACTATTCTTCAGAACAATTTTACTCCATTTACTGGGGACCTAGAGCCGTCTAAATGGCCGGCTCATATCCACGTGGCCCGGGTCATATTAGTTTTGATTTAAAAAAGTATTGATCCGGTTCAATTTATTTGATTCACAGACAGACTCATGAGGCAATTTTTTTTTTTAATTTGTATAATTCATGTAAAATATCAATAAACATAATACTTTTTTTATTTTTTTGTAATAATTAAAAGATAAATCATTAATAAGTAATATTATTATTCTTGCTTTATGTGTGAGAATGATAAATGAAACTTGATTTTTATTTAATAATTAAATTCTAATAACTTAACTTGATGGAATAGTGAAGTAAAAATAAAAAATTTGTCAATATTTATTATTGGTTTAGACCTTTTAAATAAAAAAGGGTTAAAAGGAACAAATTCAAGTATTTATAACTCATGTATATAATTTATTATTTAATAAAAAATTAGCCATCAGTCCTGCCCATCTTGAGCAAGGCTGGACCAAATCAAGCCGGATCAATTTTTACTTTTTTTTCTTTTTTTTAATCCAGCCCACATATTTTTTCAGGCTATTTGGGTCGGTCCATCAGACTCGGTCCATTTCATCTACTTTAGTTGGATCTAAACTTATTTTGTCTTTATATACCTCAGTGTCATAGAAGTGTGTAAAGTTGTTGTGACGCGAACATTTCTCATGCAGTATTTTAACACATCTATTTTTATTTACAGTTTATTTTAATATACATTGAGATTAATTTTAATATATTAAATATCATCTAGTTATATATTACCATATCAATAAAAGTTACTTACTCTCCATCTATTATTTTTAAACGTTTCACACTTAAAAGCACATAATTAAATGATACATGGCAATAAAATTAAAGCAATGAAGATTAATAATTAAGGCGCAAGGATTGCACAAGAACATCGCAACATAACGGGAGCATGATATATGCATTGGCCAAGCCTTCCCATAGCAGAAGAAAAAAAAAATATATATATATCCCTAAAATATTTTTATATCAATTTAATTCTGAAAAATACACATGTGATATCGCTTTAGTCCTTATAAGATGCATGTGACATTTATTTGATCTCTCTCTTCTACAAATTTATGAACTTAATTATCGGATGTCACATGTATCTTTCAATGACTAAATTGAAGTAAAAAATATGTTTAAGAGCTAATTAAATTGATATCAGGTGTATTTTTTTAGGGGTTAAATTGTTATAAAAAAATCCTGTAGCTAAACTGATGTATGCCACATGTCTTAAGGGATCAAATTGCTAGTTTAGTTAATAATAATAATAAAATCTAATAATTTCGCCGAAAATTTAAATTAAGGGGGCACCTCAAACTTGGTTTGATCATTTCTTGCATGTGGATGACTTAACGTGAACTTCTCCTACCAAATTAAGGTTCCATTATATGCTTCAGAATCCTTTATGGTTATATTGCTGATAATGAATAAATATTGTGATAATGTAATGACCTTGGCCCAGCATACTTAACAACATCACATCATTACAAACGATTTATTATGGATTGAGATTTATGAAGAAAATAAAACAAAAAAAAAAAGGTACTAGTGTCCTGATGGCTACCGTGGTATTGTTGTGGAGGTTTCATGCAGCAGAGTTTTTAACATTTTTTTTCTAATGTTTTTACTTTGTTCTAGCTAGCATTCTGTTGGATTGTATGGCTTTTAGTCTTTGCTGCTCCTTCTATATGTTTATAGGGGTTGAGCCTATATCATTACTAGAAACTCATGGAACACACATGGATTTTTTCCCATCTCTGATACAAATAGACTTACATACGGATAAATGAAAATCTGGAAAAAAATTTTTTTGACGAAATCAGAAAAATCCGTCTATAATTGTTGGTACAAACTGTTACAAACAGAAATGACAGATGGGTAATGAAAAAAATATATAAACGGATTTACAGACAAATTTTTATTTAAATTATTCATTTAAAATAAATACAATATTTACAGATGGAAAAATCCGTCTGTAATTTAAAATTTAAAGCGCATATTTAATGGGCACATTACAGACAGATTTTTCTATCGGTAAATCCATCAGTAATTTGAAATTCAAGATTATAGATGGAAAAATCTGTCTGTAACGTCAGAGATTAAAAAGACACGTATTTAATGCGTGCATTACAGAAGAATTTTCCTGTCTATAAACGGGTTTGTAATTTGAAATTCAAGATTATATATGAAATAATTCATCTATAACGTCAGAATTAAGGCTACAAACACAGTGCCCCCTTCTTCCCCATTTCTCTTTTTTCACTTCTTTCTCTTCTTTCTCTCTTTGAAACCAACAGCCGCTGCTTTTCTTTGAGTCACCCTCTGTCACCAGAGCCTCCATTTTACAAATGGTTTGCATCATTATGTTCATGGTAATGTTCTCTAACTTTAATCGGTTTAATTTTTTCATTTTTTGCCTTTTTTTATTGTGAGTTTCATTGAGTTATTAATTTTTTACTGTGTATGAACATTGATACTTTGTTTCCTTTAAGGGTGACATGGCGTGGCAGAGGACATGATTACGATAGCATATGGTGGATGTGGTCGTCAGTTTGGAAAGATATGGGTTTGTTTGAGGTGGCGTTAGGAACAGAGTTGTTGGAAACAATCAATAGTGTGTGGTGGCAGCGACAGCAATAGCAATGAAGGTAATTTTTTTTTCTTTTATTATATATAGATTTTTCTATCTATAACATATTATACACAAAAAAATTCGTCTATAATGGGATAGTTTTACAAGTTATTTTTAATCAATCACAAACGGGAAAATCCACCTGTAAATCTATTGATAAACGAATCCATCTATAACTTCATTTATAATATTTATAGAAGCAAATATAACAACGACATATTCCCGTCTGTAAATTCATCTCTAATTCCGTTTGTATTTTGAAAAAATCTTATAGCATATATGAAATTAACTAATAAAAAATGTGATATGATGTATTGAAATAATCTATTTAATCATAGATAACATACTTGAAGGTGAAGGTATAAATTGTACATCCAAAATACACTTAGCTTGTTCTTACATGAAAATCCAATATAAAGGTGTAGGTCTCCTCCAAGCATTCATCTGAATGAGGGTGGGATACTTGCAAAGGCACTCAAACAGTAAATGAATGAGACTAAAGAGCGTTAAAAGTGTAGTATTATACCTGGAGGGCATTGAACCCTTATATATTGGGGAACGTGGTTTTCTTTGAATAATGATATTCTTAGGAGATTTAGGAGGGTAGCAAGTACGATTCATATCCGTGATTATTAACAAGATGTGTTTGGGATTTATTTATACCATTATAAGATCGTGGAGGATTTTGTTGGAATTATGCCTAATAAATGAGAGATCCAAGATAAATCAATGGAGGATCTATACCACAGGATCGGCCTATGGGACCCTTTGTCTAAACTCCCTAGGATTGATCAAAGTTTTTAACCTATATTTTTAATCCAGTACAGGCATCCAACACTAGAGTCACATTTATGCATGATCCATGAACTAGTGGCTTCAAAAAGAAATTTTGAGCTTTGAATCCATTTAAAAATATGGGTTTTTTTCACTATTGTCTCGGCCATGAGAGCATGTTAAGAAAAAAAAATCTCAAAAGTTGAATGGAGCTCAAGCATATATAACATAAAAAACTATTTTCTTATGATAAAATTTCCCTTTCTCGTAGTGTGCATTTGGATGGAGCAATTATAAGAGGGAATATAATTTTTCATCATGATAAAATATTTTGTTTGAATATTAAGTTAGAAAAAATTGTGGAATTCAAGGAATTTTAAAGGATTTTACTTTTCACCTATAGAGAAGGAGTTTTATAAATCCCTGCACTCATAAATATATATTTTTCTCATTTTGATAAGTCACACTTTTATTATGTTTCATTACAGTTTCTTTGTATTTATGAGATTTTCATTTAATGATATTTTTTATTCATTTTGTTGCATTTTAAATTTTTTAATATTTAGTTCATATTATATGATGTTATATTTACGTATTATTCTATTTTATTTATATAACAATTAAATTTTATAATTCAAATTTAAAATATTTTTTGAATGAAATTTAATATAATTTATGAAATATGAATTTATTATAATTGATTTTAGATAAGTTGAATTTTGATTATTAATAAAAAAATTTCTTAAATTACCTTATGTTTTTCAAATAAAATATGTTAAAATCAAGGTAATGTAATTACCTTACCCAAGTAAGGTATTTTACAAATGAAGAAAATGTAATTATTTATCTAAACAAAAAATTTAAAAATTGAATGAAATTTAATTGAAGTATTTTAATTTCTAACATTTTAAATTCTCTTGTGTAGTTTAGAAATACTCCATCTAAATGCACACTTATTCTTTAATTAGATCAGTTCCCTAATTGCATTGATTGAATAAATCCTAAAAATATTATGAAACTTTAAATGAACCAATGATAATAATTAAGTCTTCGCATTTTGGCAAATTTTAAATGAATCAAAAGATTTTTGTTTTTTCTCATATCATTTCTTACTTTTAAAAGTATGTTTGATTTAGGAATAAAATTTAGATAACTTTTTATAGATGAGTTTTATATGTAAAATTATATATGAAACTCATCCATAAAATTTTTTATCCTTGAATCAAACACATCCTTAGTAAGTAAAAACAATAATTATCCGGACATAAGTAAAAAAAAGGGAATTCTCTTTATATACACACACATGCTCATTAATTTTATGATCAAATTGAATACCACATGTTCAAGAAATCCATATCTCTTCCATTCATATCAACATAGTATTGGTAAATAGAAAACTCTTTCTTCAAAAGTCAAAAGATATGTTGTTATCTGTTGGATTATTATATGCCCTTTTTATATCGAAGGCCCAAAACTTTATCACCCAGCCTAACCGAACCCGGCCCCTTCTCGACAAAACAGTGATAATGTATTTTATATTGATATTTGAAAATGATGACTTCTTTATTTGGTTTAAGATAAGACGAATTAAATATAAAGAAATATGATAAAAGATAAAACGCGAGATATAGAACATGAAAGAGAGGAAAGCATCAAGCGTGTAGTACATGTGTGTCACTACTTAGAAGTCCCTCCGTTTATTTAAGTGTCTTTTTAGTATAAATTTTTTTGTTAAATATAATATACTTCTAGAGAGTTTTAAGAAATTATTAATTATTCTTTAATTTTTACCATTACATATATTATCTCTCTTAATTATAAAAAATATATTATCTCTCTTACACAAACTTAATAACAATAACTTCATAATTTTTTAAAAGAACAATTTTGTACATATAATTTTTTCTTATGTGTATTTGTATTTTTTTAGTAATTTATTAATTTATTTACCAAAACTTTAGGTGGCATTTAGTTAATGATACATCGATAGAAATATAGATATATTAGAGACACAAACCTATTTGGAGGTGGAGACAAAATAGGGGATAGAAAAATTTTGTATAATCGGGATAGAAAAATACAAAATTTCTATACCTCCAAAAAACGAAAAAAGTAGAAATAGGATATAAAAATAAAAATTTAATATTTTTTCTTTTAATAATATCTTTATATATATATATATTTATTATTTATATCTTTATTTCTATCGTCCCTGTATTTTTATCTCTATCCTCCTAAGAAGGGCTACCTAAAGGACGATTATAAATAAATGGAAGAAACACTTAGTAAACTTATAAATGGAGAACAAACTTAAGACGCACGTCTTCATTAATCAGCCAGACGAAAAGTTTGAGCTTTGGGGCAGTCAAATTGGCCAATTGTGGACAAGCAACTACAGCAAGTTCCAATTCAAGTTCTGAAGTTTCAAGTCAAGGTCCTTCCCTTATGAGTCAAACTTGCTTTAAAAATGAAAAACCCTCGGAACCCATTTTCCTTCCATTTGCGCGTACGTCCCTTCTTTTTCGCCACTGACAGCCGCAGGCGAGTGTTTCTGGAAGTTGAAATTACTTCATTTGCCGACTTCAATTTGATGCCGTTTTAGCGCATTCGTTACTTTAGCCTTTTTTTTTTTTTTTTTTGTTTCCTCGTCTTCTTAAAATGCTCACAAATGTTAATTGTTAAGGAGCATCGTAGACATTTTTTTGTTCATGATATTAATTTATTGAGTAATCATGTGTTAATTTTTGAAGCATTCAATAGTGATATCATTTTTCAAAAATTAACCTGCGTTTTCCTAATAATATTATGACTTAAAAAAATGTGACTACCGTATCGTTACCTTATATCATTTAGCTATATCAGATTTCGCTATATCAGGCAGCTTTCAGGTTTTAACCTGCGCGACTCAGAATGGAATAAATTGTTTTCACATTGAATTTGATTGCGGGCTATAGGCATTTCACATTGCGTTTCAACTAATTTCAATACGTGTTTTTTTATTAGCCTTTCAATTGAGTGTATATACCGTGTCCGTGTAAGGGATCAGCTCAAGCAATGCAAATACGGGAGAAATTTAGTGGGCTTTCCTTGTTCGATGTGGTTTGAATTTCGGACGACTCGTTTAACAAGTTATTATCATAATGGAAAGATAATATTAATTCATTCAATATGAAAAGATAATGTTTCAATCGTTAGTCTATATAAGTGGTCCGTTTTTGTAGACTTTTGTTTCCAGTATTATGGATACGTTATTGCGCGTGAAAACGTTGAAATAGTTATATTTGAGAATGACATTGTGAAGTTAAATAGAAAAGGTAACGTTAGCGAAACACTGTGAAGGGCTGTTATTGAATTAAAAGAATGATAAAATTAAACATTTGAAAAGTATCTAATTAAAATTATATACTGGTTTTTACTCATGTTGAATGACTGAAGTGATAAATAAATTTAATCTCAGTAATCAAGGGGAACTTATGCAATGCTCAATATTCGAGCTTACCAAAAAAAGAAACAATTAAGGAGGAACATCTAGTAAAATTGATAGTAAGTTAAAATCACAATAAAAAATATAAAAAATCCTTGTAATAAACAAAATAAATGAGGATATATAGTACTTGTAACGAAGTGGTGGTGGGAGGTTACCTGAGAGTTATGAAGTCGCACGAAAATGCAGTGTTCCTTC
>CM062349.1:41550556-41713320 GCA_031216105.1 Dalbergia cultrata | reverse complement strand
ATGTGAAGAGGTATGCTTTAATGCTGAACAAGAGTGAACTTTTCCTTCAAATTAAACTTTTTTCATGAAAAAATAAATTTGAACTGAAAAAAAGGGTGAGAGAGATGACATTTGTGTACCTCCAAGAATTTTCAAAAAACAACAGAGGGAATGATATATATCAATATAATTTACAAAGGAGGTCGTATGACAAGTAGTTGTTGAGTGACAGGTATATTTCGCTGGCCTTGAGCAAGTGATAAAAGTACTAAAGCTTCATACACAATCTCAGACACTTCATGTGAGTTTGCCCGTGACAATAAGAGAAACAAACAAAACCAATTACTGCTTTAGAGTCCGATTGGCACACTATATGTATAAAGCATAAGTTATACAATATGTAATAATTTTATCTATTATTTGGTGTGAGTGATATATTTTATAAGCTTATTCATCGAGCTCCTCTTATATATCAAAATGATGTATAAATCAATCAAGTCTAGAGAGGTAGGATAAGACTTGACTATCTTTTAACATATAAGATTTATTTTCTTTATTTAATCAAATAATAATTATAAATAACATAATGAATTAAATAAAATAATAAGTATTTCAAATAAATAATAATTAAATAAAATGAATAATAATAAACTAAATAAAATAATAAATAAATAATATTAAATATCTTTAATTATTATGTAGACCCTTATAATTTGACTAAATTTTCAATTAAATCTTTATAATTTAAAAGTTTTTATAGTTTTCAGAATTTTCAGTATTCCCTTCACAAAATCTAGAAAACTGAAAAACTGAAAATGAAAACTGAAAATTCAAACCAAACAGCCCCTTAGGTAGCGTTTAGTTTGTGTCTCAGGAGGGACAGAGACAGAAATACAGAGACAGTGAAAATAGAGACAAAAAATATTGTCCCTATATCATGTTTGGTGGTGGAGATGGAGACAGAAAAATATTGGTTGTTGACCACCATAGTCCGGCGGCCAGCAGTGTTGACCGGCAATTGGCGGCGTTGACTTTCGGCGTTGATTGTTGACTCCTGTGTTGCCCGGCCATTGATCAGCGACCGGCGGTGGTTGGTGGTGGCCGGTGATCGAAGGTTTTTGTCTCCATGTTTTGTCTCCACTGTTCTTACTTTTTGGAGGGACAGAAATACAGGAAATTTTTGTCTCTGTGACAGAAAATTTTTCCGTTCCCGTACTCTGTCTCCACCATCAAACATGACACAGGGACAGAAAATCAAAAACTGTCTCTGTCTCCTTGTTCTGGGACAGCAATAAAACGCTACCTTAGGGATCCAATTGAAAATTGAGTAAAACTATAGGGATTTGTAAAATAATTAAATATAAATATTATTTATCATAAAAAATTATAAATTATGTTAAATAAAGAAAAAAATAATTATTAAATAAATAATAAACATTTCAAATAATTAATAATTAAATAAATATTAATAATGCGTATAAAAATATTTAATACTGACTAAATATTTAATATAAAAATAGATTATTTTGTTAATTTTAATATTTATGCATGGTTAGTATTATCTATAAAAAAATAATAATATTATATATGATATAAAATGTAATATCATATACATTATTGTACCAAACACTATATAATATTAAAAAAAATTCAAGTCTTGTACTATTAGATTTTATCAAATCATGCATGCCAAATAGACCCTTATTTGCATTAGTTTTTCAACATAAATACATATAAACCATGACCAAAACTACAACATGTCCTAATGAATATAGACAAGAAAATTGTTATTAGAATATAACTCTTATCTATTATTGGATAGGGTAATATCTGAATTTAGTTTGGGTCTCATATCATATTCTATCTAATACTAAATGAGACTGTGCATCTATATGGTGTATAAAGAATTATATATTTAAATAACATTGCCCTATAGACCCTGGCTCGTGGAATAGGAGGGATAGCAAAAAAAAACATTAAGTATTTTTGAAAATCTTAAACCATATAATTTAAGAAACAAAGCCACATTAATCAAGTTGGATTGGTGTAGTAGTTCAGTACTTTATCCCTTAAACAAGTGGTTGGGGGTTTGAATCCCAACTTTTATGAATGGAAAAAATTCTTTGACCAGTCCTCTATTGTTTAGTGCTCTGAGGGCGAAACGAGGGTTTAGTCCCACAATTATTGACTGTGTGAATATATCGTGGGAAAAAAAAAAAAAAAACCACTTTAGTCTAGCTGCTTTGTCAAAAATATGTTAAATTAATGTATTATACGTACTATATGATAAGCACAGAAAAAAGTAAAGCTGCACGCAGTTCGTCCTCGTCACATCTCCTCTTAGAATAGAATAAAATTGAAACTTTTGAATGAGTATTTTGAGGGGTGCAAATCCCGCCAATTAATATTGATTAAAAAATCAGATGACAATAGTAACATAAACTAATAATTTATATGACATTTTTATTCTGTTATGATCTTTTTTATATCATTTGTTTCCACAACCCAATCGGGAAAAACATAGAGCGCATAATAGAAGCCCGTGAGAAGTTGGCAATGGCAGCTACGGTTGGCTGGCTGAATAAAGCTGTGAAGAACCTTCGTACCTTGTAAGGTGTGCAGTTGATTGACCAATATATATATATAAAGTGAGTGGCTGAGCACAACCATCATGGGTGAATTCATGCGCCACCCCGTGACTGATGATGCGCATGAAATTAACTCGTGGCTGCACTTGCATTGCAGGGTTCAAAGGTCGTATTGTTTATGCTATTTTCGATGAATAAAAACAACTTTTTCCGTCCACCACAGCTGCACAAACATATTTCAGGAAAAGGCATCTGACATCTTTTCTCCAACAAAGAACGAGATATACATCACGAAAAAAGAAAGAAAAAAGAAAAAAGCATCGATTCCTTGGTCTTTTTTTTTAATATGATATTTAAGTAGGGTATTTACACTAATATGGAGTTTTGAGGGGTAGAATTTAAATATGGGGTAAAATTTTGAAGAATCCGCCTTTGGCCAATTAGGTAATTAAAAAAATAAAAAAAAGCCATCCGCCTTTGGCGGATTGAACAAAAAAAAAAAAATTGAAAAACGGGAAACAGCTTTCTTCTGACAAGTCTTTTGACCATTCTCTTTTTTATTAAAGTTTTTATTAGGTAATTAAAAAAATAAAAGCATCCGCCTTTGGCGGATTGAACCAAAAAAATAAAATAAAAAAGAATTGAAAAACGGGAAACTGCCTTCTGACATGAAAAGCATCCGCCTTCTGACAAGTCTTTTGGCTAGTCTTTTTTTGGTTACCTTTGACTATTCTGTATGAATCCACAAAGTGGAAGTTTTAATTAAAAAATTAATTTTAAATTCCGCCAAAGGCGTTTTGACTATTAAATTATTTTTCATACTCTATATAAAGCCTTAAGTCCGCTCATAACATGCATACTAGTGTTAATATTCAGTAGAGGGGTTGGAAGAATGTTAGTTTCTTAGGTGAGAATGAAAAAAAACATATGAGAGTATTTAAAAAGGAGTGACAATGAATAGTTCAATAAATATAATAGTTTATTTTGATGGTGAAGTTGTTACAAATGCTAATGAGGGTGTCACATTTTCATGTGAGAAGCCATTTTGTTTTTTTATTCCCTACACTTTGTCATATACAGAGCTAGAAAATTGGTTATGTCAATTGATAAATAGAGACGCTCCAAAAAAAGTCATGGCAGTAAGATATAGGTGTCCTATCTCAATTTTTGGCGGTTTCAGGCAATACCAAGCAGTTGCAATACGGAATGACAGCGATATTCAACAAATGTTTATGATACATCAACAGTATCAACAAGACATTCCTGCCATTGAATTGTATGTTGATTTTGAAGTTGATGCTGGGAATGTAGAATATGGGTCAGTCACATTTGTAGATGAAGACGTAGAATTGGAAGCAATGGAGGAAGAGGACGATGAAGATGACTATGGGAGTGGCGATGAATATACTGAGGATGATGCATATGAAAATGCTGATAATGATGTAGATAATGATGGGATGCCAAACAGAGTAAGTGGACAACATCTAAATAATGAGCCATCTTTCATGCGTGATTTGGATTTGGAAGCTATGCAAGTATCAGAGTTTCCGGAGTATGCAAACATGGGTATGTACCCTTTAATTTTTTTAGTTGATTGTTTTTAATTGATCATTTTTAGTTGATTATTATTCAGTTAATTTAACGTCTTTTAGGTGATTATATTTAGTTATTTTTTTAATTGATCGCTTTTAGTTAATTAGATGCACAATTTTATATAATTTTAGTTGATTATTATTTAGTTGATTTAATTTTTTTTTATCATTTTCAGTTGATTATTTTCTTTTTTTAGTGGATCACTTTTAATTGATTCCTTTGATTGGCTATTTAGATGATTTATTATCTTTTGTGATTGATTATGTTTAGTTGATTTTTTTAGTTGACCATTTTTAGTTGATTCTTTGAATTGATCCTTTTAGTTCATGATTATTTTTAGTTGATTCTTGTAATTGATTATTTAATTTTTAGTTGATTAGAGGCACAATTTTATGTAATTGTAGTTCATTGTTATTTATATGATTTATTTTTTGGTTGATTATATTTAGTTAAATTTTTTAATTGATTACTTTTAATTGATTAGAAACACAATTTTATTTTTATGTAATTTTAGTTCATTATTATTTAGATGATTTATTATTTTTTGTGGTTGATTATGTTTAGTTGATTAGAAGTACAATTTGATGTAATTTTAGTTCACTATTATTTAGATGATTTATTGATTCTTTTGGGTTGATCATGTTTAGTTGATCATTTTAGTTCATTATTTAGATGATTATTTTCAGTTGATTCTTTTAGTTCATTATTTTTTTAATTGATTCTTGTAATTGTTTATTTTATTTTTTAGTTGATTAGAAGCACAATTTGATGTAATTTTAGTTTACTATTATTTAGATGATTTATTGGTTTTTTTGGGTTGATTATGTTTAGTTGATTTTTTTTTAGTTGATCATTTTAGTTCATTATTTAGATGATTATTTTCAGTTGATTCTTTTAGTTTATTATTTTTTTAATTGATTCTTGTAATTGTTTATTTTATTTTTTTGTTGATTAGAAGCACAATTTGATGTAATTTTAGTTCACTATTATTTAGATGATTTATTGGTTTTTTGGGTTGATTATGTTTAGTTGATCATTTTAGTTCATTATTTAGATGATTATTTTTTTAATTGATTCTTGTAATTTTTTATTTTATTTTTTAGTTGATTAGAAGCACAATTGGATGTAATTTTAGTTCACTATTATTTAGATGATTTATTAGTTTTTTTGGGTTGATTATGTTTAGTTGATTATTTTTAGTTGATCATTTTAGTTCATTATTTAGATGATTTTTTTTAGTTGATTCTTTTAGTTCTTTTTTTTTTGTTGATTCTTGTAGTTGTTTATTTTATTTTTAGTTGATTAGAAGCACAATTTGATGTAATTTTTGTTCATTATTATTTAGATGATGTATATTTTTTTAAGTTGATTATATTTAGTTAGTTTTTCAATTGATTATTTAGAACCACAATTGTAGTTGACTATTTAATTATGTTTTTATAGGTGATTCCATTGTGAATGGTGAACTGTTTGTTGGAATGATATTCAGTAATAGGGAGGCAACTATAGAAGCAATTAAGACATATAGCATACTCAGAGGAGTGGATTATAAAGTGTTGGAGTCAGAACCGAAGACATTTTATTGCAAATGCACACAACATGATAGAGGTTGTGGATGGCTTCTTAGAGCTAGTTTGAGGAAAAATAAGGGCTTTTGGGAAATTAGGAAATACAATGGGCCACACACTTGTACCACTGCAAGGATTTCACAAGACCACTCGAAGTTGGATTCTGACACTATTTCACAATTTATAGAGCCCATGGTACAGTCTGATCCATCTCTTAAAGTTAAAACTGTGATTGCAGAGGTTTTCTCTTGGTATGGGTATACAACATCCTATAGAAAAGCATGGACGGCAAAGCAAAAGGCTATCGAAAAAGTCTTTGGCAATTGGGAACGCTCGTATGAGGAGTTACCACATTGGTGTGGAGCTATGTGTGGTGCCGTTCCAGGTTCAGTTGTTCGGTTTGATGCTGTAGAGGCATATTGTGGTGATGAACTGGTGCCAAATTACCGATTGTTTCGTCGGGTGTTTTGGAGCTTTGGTCCATGCATTAGGGCATTTAGACACTGCAAGCCACTAATTCAGATAGATGGGACACATTTGTATGGGAAATATAAGGGGACTTTACTGATTGCAGTTGGACAAGATGGCAATAAGAACATTTTGCCGATTGGTTTTGCTATTGTGGAGGGAGAGACTGCAGATGCATGGCAGTTTTTTCTAGATCATCTCCGTAGATATGTAGTAATCCAAGACGGGGTTGGTATTATTTCTGATCGCCATGAGTCAATTAAAGCAGCAATAGCCCGGAGCAATGGTCAGTGGGAACCTCCAAGAGCATTTCATAGGTATTGCATTAGGCACATTGCTGCTAATTTCTTAAGAAGATTCAAGGCACCCCACCTACACAGAATTATCGTGAGCATGGGTAATTTACACTTTACTGGCACTTGTATTTGTTAATTTCATTGCCTGTGAAATGATTTTCATAAATTAAAATTTTAAAAACATTGTTCTCTACAGGGTATTCAAGGAGTGAGAATGAATTCAACAATCACTATGAGCGGATCCATGAACGTAGCTCCCGATATACAGATTGGCTTGATGAAATTCCACGAGAAAAATGGGTGCAGGCATTTGATGGTGGATATCGATGGGGGCACATGACCACAAATCTTGTGGAGTGTATGAATTCTGTGTTAAAGGGGGCTCGCAATCTTCCAATCACATCACTAATAAGAGTAACATATTTCCGATTGGCTGAGTTGTTTGCTAGGAAAGGTGAGGAGGCATATGCACGGAAAAATGCAGGTTATGAGTTCTCAGAAGCTGTCACGACAAGACTACAAAAAATAGAGCAAGTAGCCAGAAACATGATAGTGACCCAATTTGATAGGCAAAATGAGTCTTTCCATGTTAAAGAACAAATCAGTAGGGAAGAATACAAGGTTGATTTGAAGCACAGATATTGTGATTGTGGCGAGTTTCAGATTGATCGAATTCCTTGTCGTCACGTGATTGCCGCCTGTGATAGCAAGAATTTTGAATGGCGAGGTTATGTTGATGATGTTTATAGAATAAAAAAGGTTTGCAAGGTGTACAAGAGACAGTTTGGGGTTGTGGGGCACCAAAGTACATGGCCCCAATATAGAGGTCCAGTGATTTGTCCTAACCCTTCTTCAAAGCGCAAAGCAAAAGGACGCCCCAAGAGTACTCTATTCCTTAATGAGATGGATATGCGTGATATGCGTGGACCTCGACGTTGTGCTCTTTGTCGAGGTGAAGGTCATAGTCGCAGCCGCTGTCCACACACTCCTGGCCCAAGTTCATAGTCATGTCATTTTATCGTGTTTCATGGATTCTATTGTGTCATTTTATTTTATTTCTTGGATGTTATTCTGTCATTCTATTTTGTTTCATTGATGTTATTGTGTTTGTTTATTGGGTTTCATGGATATTATTGTCTTATTTTATTGTGTTAATTTAAAGTTTGTATCAAAGTTATTATGGTCCTTTTTTTTGTGCTCCATTAACAAGATATGCATCAAAGTCCATACAGAGGAAGTCCATACTTAAACGTATAAAAAAATACATCATAAAAATTCCATCAACAAGAAAATAGAAATACAAACTAGGAAGTCCATACATAAAAGTACCACACACTCAACCTCCTTTACGACCTTTTCCCTTCCCTTGTGGTGGTGGTGGTTGAAATGGTGAAGGGCTAAACCTTTTAGCCGGTTTCACATGTTCCCTTGGCCGTAATGCATGACGTATAGTTCCAACAGTCTGTTTGGCAGCATTTCCCAATACACTCATAAAGCCACGGGATTGTCTTCTTCCTTGATCTCCTAAATCACCTCTACCCTGATCTATGCCATCCTGATTAGCCATGCCCTCATCTGACCCACCCTGGTCACCTATTTCTACATGTCCCTCACCTTGTTGACTTGCATATTAGGTAGATGCAGATGCCGCAGTATCTTGGAGACTTTGCATCATCTCGGCGTTTGCCCAATGTGTACCGGGGGATAACATCTGTGAAACTGGCATATTAAATTGGAGTTCCATTTGTGGCCGGTAGCCGTCATTCATTTCGTTAGCTGGATTTATATTGAGGTCGAGGTTACCTTGTGCAGATGATTGACCACCAAAATGGGCGAAATCAAAGTTTCCTGCAACAGGAGTAAAGTGAGCAGACAACCTTCCACTGGACGACGACCCAGTAGACCTTGCAGACCACCTGTGGCTGCCAAAAATAGTAAATGTAATGCCGTGGTGGATCTTGCATCCAGAGAGCACCAGGTGGTGGCTAAAACCCCAATAGAATGTCGTGGTGGATCTTGCATTTGCACAATTTCCTCAGATTCTGTGGACCACCAAGATAGCGGCCAAAAACACTAATCGAATGTTGTGGTGGATCTTGCATATGTGCGCTTGTTGTGTCTCACGGACACCAGGGGTATTGGCTATGAGGAAATTGTAATATGTTCACATCATAGTAGAAAAAGTTATTGGAATGCTGAAACAAAGGTTGATGGTCATGAGGAGCTTCTGGTTGGATGGGGGGTGCTTCGTCTGCTTCTTGGGGGAGTACTTCACCTGTATTATCTTCCAGTATTTCATCTTCTTCATGGATAGGGGGATGATCTGCTACCTCAGGGGACAACCGTATAGCTCGAGTATGAGATAAATACCAAGACCTATACAACTCAGAAGGCTGATAATCAACAGTGGGAGTTCCAGATAATACATGATTTGCACGTTGGTACCACATTGCCACCCAGTGTTGATGTTTTCTTTCCCAATTGGTGGGCGGTGCTCCCCTCAAGTCCCTATTATGGAATCCCTGCAGATTAGGTTGATCGAGAGGAACTTCTTGGTTCAACCCAAATTGTCGCATAACTCGATCAGTTGGGTGCAACTCCATCACTTCAAAACATATAAGTGAAGTAACAGCTGAGAATAATTGCCACTCTGCCTTAACATCATCTGGAATAAGAGCATTAATCACAGGATCCAGATATGGTTGCCATAGAAACTGCACAACCAAAAATACATCAGATATGCAAATAATAATAACTATGGTGACCACAAAAAATTGTACAATATTTCAAATATTTACCTGATGCCCCAAGTTATCTATCAGCGCCCTTATTGTGTGATGGTCCTTTAAATTATTGTTGCGTGGGTAACGTGGTCGCTTCCATCTATGAGACATTATCTTAATTAGATATTAATTATTATTTTAACAACAACTATAAAGAAATTAAAGAAAAAGTTTATTACTTCTGAGTAAGGGGAAAAACAAATGGGGAAGATGGTATGGGAGCTAAAAAGGGCATCCGCTGCCAGGCCCATACCTGTAGTAGAACAACGCATCCATTAATTTCTTTAGTTTCCATACGAGTAGCACGACACAGCCCCCGAAAAAGTACAGCAAGACATGCTGAGCCCCAACTATATGATCCAACTTGCTCTAAATCTTCGAGCAATTGTAAGTACTTTACATGCACTTCAGCAATGCTCTTATCGGGTAGAATGCATTGGCCTAACAAAGCCATTATGAAACCACGGGCAATTTGTTGTATTGCCAAATCAGAATTGGCTTCCAGGTTTCCATTTACAAAGTTTAACCAATTTAAATTTATTGCACCTCCACTAAAATCTTCTGGCCCAGGACGACCACCCAATAGATATTGGCACAAATCGGGAAGTGTTTCATAGCTATTAATAGTAGATCCAATAACAGGCCGACCATTTATCGGAAGCCCTAATAGAACAGCAACATCCTCCAAATAAGTGATGGTGCACTCCCCGCATGGAAAATAGAAAGTATGAGTCTCTGGTCTCCACCTCTCAACCAATGCTGAGATTAGCTTTTGATTCACCGCTACGTCACCAATTCCCACAAAATGGAGCAGACCAGCACGCTGCACATAGCCCTGTATCTCACTTCTCATTGTAGGCAATTTCAAATGTCGAGCTCATAATGCCTTGTCATCTGTTAAATTTAGAATGAAATTATTTTCCCTCAAATAAATTGATTTAACAGAAAATTAAATTAAAATATTCTCTAAACTAACAAAAAATATGAACTTATAAATTTACTATTAACATATGATCAATCTTTTAAGTAATTCGATTTTATAAAGAAAAAGGAAAAAAGAAGAAGATATATTAATTACACAACAAATTTATTGGAAACAGAAAGATAAATTAATTTTGTCAAAAAGAAGAAGAAAAAATTGAAGACATCGATTTTGTATGTGGCACCAGTCAAGTATTCTTTTTTGGTCAAAATAGAAGAAAGATATATTCTTTTTTTGTTTAATTGCATAAATTTATTCAATAACTACTTCCCTATCAAATGTTAAATATACAGAAGATATATAAAATATAAATTTAAATAACAAAATGAAAAAGTAAAAATACATTACATTTTGCTCTAGAACTTCAACAACAATGTGACCATCTGAATCCATTGTGTTATCAATTTTCAGCATTTTTTCCCAATTAAATATCTCTCAATTTGTTTTTCTCAATCTCTGTCTCTATTTTTTTTCTCCTTTCTCGCTTTGCTTCATTCACTTGTTTCATAACTCCATCCTCTACTCCTTTTATAACTCTTCCTGGCTCTCAATAACCCCTCACGGTTCCCTCACAGCTCCATTATTTTTTCCATTCTTTGGTTGAATCATTTCAGCCTGCCTCACTTCAATAAAAATTTTTTATCAGAAACATGCAAAGGAATAGAAGATCCGTGAGCCTTTTTTGCCTAAATTATTTTTTCCATTCTTTGGTTGCATTATTTCATCCTGTATCCTTTCATTTCAGTCAAGTACTTCATCAGAAACATGCAAATGAATAGAACACCTGTGAGCTTTTACTTACTCCATTATTTTTTCCATTCCTTTGATGCATCATTTCAACCTGTTTGCATTCACTTCAACAAATATTTCATCAGAATATAAATGAATAGAAGAAAACCGTGAACTATATTGCCTCTACCTAGCTTCCCTGTTGATAACGTGGCCCTTTATAGCCATGGAGTATGTGCTAGTCCTCATCATCAAGGGGTCCCTACCACTTACTTTCCACTTACTTTATCAAGATGCTCATGATGATGATGGTTGCACTCCAAGATTGAAGGTCAATGGTGGTGTCAGTTATAAGCGTGGAAATTGTTGGCATGACATCTTTGATGCCATAAGTCAAGCCCATAAATTGGTGTATATTGTGGGGTGGTCTGTGTACTACAATGTTAGACAGGTGTTAGCTCCCTCTGCAGCACGCGTCCTTCCAGGCACGGCCCCGTCACTCCGCGTGTCCCTGTTCTGCACGGTCTGCTGCCAGCATGAATCGGCCCACAGCGCCATCAAGAACGATGAGATTCACGACACGAGAGGGCTGAGAATCTGCCACTGCCATGGCCTGAATCCGCCAAAGGCGTGGTCAAAGTCCGCCACAGGCGCCTTCTGGTGCAGAGATTCGACGCGACGCCTCGCCAGTTTGTGTCCGATCCTTCTTGAATTAAATCCGCCTTTAGCGGATTAATTTTGATCATATATAGATAAATTACCCCATAATCACATATATCAAGATATCACCAACCAAAACACAATATGAAAATTATTTTTCCTCGATTCCTCTGGCACCAGATGATGACTAAAGTTAAAATTAAAAAACCGGAGTGGGATACATACGAGTCTTGTTTCTCAGAATGGAAAAAGATGGAGGAGTTAAAGAGGGAGATTCCAGAGTTTTATCCTACCATTATTTAAGAGTTTAAAATAAATGGAAAAAGATGTTTGGCATGAATTTGAATCCTTACAAATTGAACGAATTGTGTTAGGCTTGCCTTTCACGTCCTTTGATTTCTCTCTCTTGTAATTCTTGTTCTTCTTCGGTTCGCCTCAATGTACTCTTTTTATTTCTTTCACTCAAATCTTATCATGTGTACTTCTATTGTTAATAAATCACAATTTTTCATTAAATTTTTTTTTTAGAATCCTTAATAAATTTTTTTATTTTAACTTTTAAATAGACTTCACATCTTAAAAACTTCCGAGTCATATTTTTTCCATAAAAAAAACTTATATCTTCTGAATTTTAATCAATATTTTCACGACACTGATTAAAAATGGAGTGTCCAACACTGAAAGACCCATTTTAAGAGCACTACAAACAAGAAAGATGAAACTTACGGATAAAGGATGCTTTTTATGCTGGGAGGTTTGAGAAACTTTTACATACTCTTAGAGTATATTTAATTTGTGCTCCAAAAATATTCATAACTATATATTTTTTAAATCATTACTGAATGGTTATGATTATTACTAGAGTATATGCTCCAGGAGCATGCAAATAATTCTCGAGAGGTTGTGAGCTTGTGGCCTATAGAGCGAGGACACCCACTGCTTATAATAATTCCCCTTTGTCTCAACTCTAGCTTCATTATTGTTAGAAACCAGCGCAGCAGATTGCAACCGCAATTGTCAAAATTTGCATTCATTGCTACGTTAAATTTCTTGGTTTAGGGATTAGGATTTTGCGATAGATATTCTTAATAGTGGAATGGTTTTTTTTAATGTTTTTAATGTATTTTATATATTGAAACTTAGGATATTTTAATATATTTCTATATATAAAATTCAATAATATTAATACCTCTTAGTTATTTGTGGCTAATAATGAATCATGTGCCTAACTAATATATATTTTTTGAAATATATCAAGCCGTTAATCACATAAAGTGTACTACCCTGGTACCCATGGAATACCAAAACAAAAACCTAAAACTTAATAAAAATTTATCTCTTTAAACTTTTTAATTAATATCCTTAAGATACTAATTTAAGAGAAATCTATTTTCATGTTTCTTAATTTATGTCTGTATTTGGATGTTTGAGTTTTGCTGAGTAGGGATTTAAAAAGATTGAATCAATTCCTAGCTAAGCTGGTAGCAACTATAGAGAAACAGGCTGTGAGTTAACAGCAATTATTTTATTAACCTTGGTACCAAGTGGCCCAAGGCCAGAGATTTCACAGAATTTATTGTCTTACTAGGGATGGCAATAAGTAACGCCCATATATGACTGGACATGTATATTCAGAGTTTTATTACGTCACAGACATTGTACGTAACTAAAACAGAGACTGTTGTTTCTTTGTCAAAGTATTGTTAGGTCAGGTTATAGAAAGCCAAGATTTGATAATTGGAATATAGTTATAAAATGTTTTGATATTTTATTACTATCACTATTATTTTGGTGTTGTGTACCTTCTCTTGGTATCTCATGGACGGGGTTCCAAATGAGGGCTCATTCAATGAGTTTTGGATACAAAATTCACCCATATGTTTCTTTTCACATTTTATAGATACTGTAGCTGCTGAGGGTATTTCTACACTACCTCCATCCCAACAACATTAGATTTCAATTGCTGAAATCATTAGGTGAGGTGTCTGGCATTTTGCTCTAGATATGCTCCAATGTAATGTAAACAGGATCTCGAACTGTAGGACACGGTTACATTTTGCATAGTCTTGTATATTGTGATATTATTTGGATTGTAAATTATTTAAACTGTATAATTTATGTTTTCCACGGACCCTTTATATGTATTAGACTTTATGCATATCTTGTGATACTATAATTTGCCTTTGAAAGTTACTAAGATATTTTAGTTTTATAAATATGGTTTTCAAGAGCAAGTGATTTGCGTGTAGAAAAAAATACTTGTTTTGTGGATTTTTCATAATTCAAATGTGCATGTAGAGATGACATAGGTCACAAGGGTTACGTGGGAATGGAGTTTGTCACGTGCCGATCATGTGTTCAAGAAGGGTCATGATAGAACCAGCCCTCAATTTTAATCAATTTGGTTTACTTCGGATTTGATCTCAAAAATCCAAAAACCCAAACCAAGCTGAGTTAGTCAAAATCGACAATTTCTAATTTATTTCCCATTTTCCCCAAAACTTGAACCAACTTACTCGATTATATTCCTAGTAGCAAGTTCCTTGAGAGTATTGATACCAAGTGACATCATTGAACTCAAAAGAGGGGAATTGAGTTATAAACTCTTTCTTAACTTTCTTACCCAAATTCCCCTTTCAAATTTGTTTAGAAAAATATATTGAAAGTTTGATCAATTGAGAGAGAATCTAAGTGACTTAATGCAAGAAACATAAATATTTTGATGGATATGAATGAACAAAATAATAAAATAAACTTACAATAAAGTAAAGAGTCAAGGGAAAAGGAAATACAAACACAAATTAATCTTGTTTCAGTCATCTCTTATAAACTATGTCTAGTCCCCACACAAGCAATTGCTGAGGATTTTCACTAGTCTCCAACCTTTAAAGTCTTTACAAAAAAACACTCTTATACCTTAGGATTTCTTATTCTTTGTGTTTGAGTATTTCAAGAATGAAAGGATACCTTATGTTCTATTCTTGTAAGAGATAACTCACCCTTTAATAAAAAGTCAATTATAAATACAAGGGATTCACTTTCTATTTTAAAGAGGCTTTATAAGATGAAAAACTAGAAAAAGTTTCAAGAGATAAGATTTTTACAGAAAATTTTGAAATTCCAAATTACGTTGACAACTTAACTGAAATCTGAATTTGTAATAAAAATTTCGTACCGAAAAATTTCTTAGTCAATATGATGCTAGTTAGCTAAACCTATATTTCTTTTTTAATGAGCATTGTTGACAAAACCAATAATATTTTTAGAACACTCTTAGTAAAATCTCACCTTTATATAACATCATATCATATAATATAATAAAAAAATAATTTTTTATTGAGTATTTTATTTACTCAAAAATAAATGATACGCTCTCCGATTCATAACACAAGTCATTTAAAGTGATATATGAGAATTAAGGTGATAATTAAATTTCATTGATCTTTTAAAAAATGAAAAGATAAAAATACTCCTTATCACTTATCATAAATTATCTATCTATTAAATAATTATACTCATATTCATGCGTTCTCACTTATAATACATATAGAGTTAAAATGAATAAAAAATAATTAATATTTTCTTAAAATATAAAAATATCTTATATTTTAGATTAGATAATATATTAAAAAATGATGTACCAAAAATAGAGTAAATTTTATACTAAAGAATGGATTTTTTGAAAGTTTTCAATCCATCGCGTGCATTAAAAATTTACTACTTTTAGTTTTTACTACTTTAACGACTATTTAAAAAAAGAAAAGAAATATTTTTATGACTTTGTCAGAAAAACCTAGTAAAAAAAAAAAGTAATATAAAAAAGAGAGAATAGCTAGTATGATTCTCTGGAGACAGGGTGCTTATTTTTGTCGTGCACACTCCCCGAATACCGCTGCCTCGCACTCAGCGTCTGTGTCTGTGCTGTTGACGGTGCATGCGCAAGCGAGCCTCTCCTTGGGTTGGGCCGTTGGGGGGAATCCATGTCAGAATACCTGACTAAAATTAAACACATCTTCTCTGCTGCTGTTCCCTTCTCCTTCTACAACTCTTTTCAAATCGTTGTCAATGCCATCTATGTTCCCTGTGAATTCCTCAGATCTTCTTTATCCTTCTTTTATAATCCCCAGATATAAGCACTTTTATTCTTCAGTCTTTACTTCCTTTTTTGAAGCTCTAGTCTGGTCTTCATTCGCAAATCCCACAATGACCAAATCGCAGTTTTCCATGTGTTTCCCCTGCTTAATCTTTATTTTTCGATGTTCTAATGCATTTCCTCAACTTTAATTAAAATAAAAATTTTTAACTACTGCAAATAAAGAGCAAAATAATTATACTATATCTATCCTTAAATAATTATCTAATTTTAATTACTCATAAAAATAAAAAAATAACTAAAAAATATTAATATTAGAAAAAGCTAAGAATAATTTATAACACTAAATTTTCTCTTCTTTTTCACTAATAACAGGGCATTTGTTTCAAGATATATTTAATTATTTTTGGGAATAAGTAGTTGGAAATTATGTTAAGTTTTATAAAAAAAATTTTGAATATTAATTATTCCATGGAAAAAGTTTTTCCTATAATTTAGTAAAATTTCATTTTCCAAATTGAAGGGTGGTAAAAATTTTTTTCATGACTAAGGAATCACAATTACTAAATTATCCCTTAATTATTTGACTTTTTCTCTTTTTTTGATTGTGTTAAGAGTATTTTAGAAATTATGACATATATTCTCAGGAATATAGATTATAAAACAAACAAGTTTTAAATTCATTCCCAAAAATCTTAACGAATAATCTCAGAAATGTTTAATGCTAAACAAATAATTTTTTAAAGATAACCAGGAATAATATTCCCAGGAATATCATTTCCTAGGAATCTAATTTTAAACTTTGAAACAAACGCCCCTAAATCAATAATATTTAATATAAATATTAATTAAAATTATTATTTAAAATATTACTTAAATTTTTATAATGGATAATTATTTAAGGACGGATGGAGTACTTGATTAAATGTCAAAATTAAATCATTAATTTATTACTATTTCACTTTCATTTGGAAAAAAAAAAAAAGAGCATGCAAAAGTATATCAATTAAAAGTAAGAGATGCATTGTTTTTTAATGGCTATAAGTATTATCTACGTATGTGAGCTTTGCATTTTATGAAAATTAGCTAAATCTTTACTTATGATGATAGATATCTTTGATTCGTGAAAAAAACAAAATAACTAAATTTTAATTAAAAATAAGTTTTTTTAAAAACAAAACATTGGTATAATAAAAATACAAGTATTTTTCTTTTATTATTTCAATCTACATGTATTTTTGGAAATAAAAAGAAATTTTTTAGTTGATGCTCCTTAAGTATTTAACCAGAAATTCGATTCCTGATAATGTGTATAGAGAATATTCTATAGTCAAAGACAATATCTATATTTATGTGTTTTACAACTCAATCTAATTAGACATCTTTTAATGAAAGTTACCTTTAGTTTATAAATAATAATAATAATAGAGAAAAAGACCCCTTGAATTCATATTTTAGAATTTCAGAAATTAAAAAATTAATTTTAAAATTCTAAACAGAAAAATAACTCATACATCGACTAATTTCAACCATCACTCAATTGTAAAAGTCGTATAATAATCAAACTTGTAAGTGGGAACTAATTTTTTGTAAAAGAGCTTATCTGATAAGATTCGTCACTATTCTTATTCCCTAAAATGCAAACATCACATTGAAACACAATCAATGATGTCCTGAAAATCATTAAAACGTAACAATCAAGTAGACAGTTTCTTATTTACGGAAACTAAATAGGGAACATGAAATCCCAGGATTTGTTTCCCTAAAATAATAAGAATCTTATCGCGGAATTAGCTGGAAATCAGCATATACTGTTAAGCAATGATGTCTCAGTTACGTACCCACGAAACAAAAAAAATGTCTTTAATTAAGAGTGCGTTTACTCTGTTTTTAGTTTTTAATTTTTTTTTATAAAAATTAAAAATTAAAAACTGTAAAATTGAAACAAAATGCACCCTAAGTATGTCTTAGTTAGGTAAGTGCATGTTTGGTTTGGCATATGGAGGCTTCAAAAAGTACTTATAATTGAATGAGAATTAGAATGAAATTATACATTAACTCAATATATTGTTAAATTTTCTAATTCTAGTAAAAATACTTTTCAAGCAATTCAAAGTGCATTTGAGAAAAATATTTTTAAGATAATTTTTATTTTAGTAAAAGTAATTTTGAGATAAAATCTTACTATTATTTTCATATTAATAACTAAAAGCAATGTTACTTTTATCATATATAAATAAAAATTATTCTCTTAAATTTAATTTTAATAAACTCAAATTAAATACAAGTTAATTCTTTTAAAAATAAGTTTTTTCAACTTTGTTATTTCAAACAGAATTCTCCCAACCAATAAATCAAACCGAGCCTAAGTAATTGGACAGCCCAGAGAATTTAGGAGCGAGGAATCTTGTCATTTTCATCATTAGCAAAAATAAAAAACGGAATAAAAGGCCCAATAAATAATAAAAAAATAAGAACTAAATAAATAAATAATTAATTAAAAGAAGAATAAAAGGCATGAGACATTTCTGTCCATGGAACAGTAGCACGGCGACAATAATCATATTCAATAAATTAAATAAATAAAAAGCGAAAGGTGGGTGAAAGGATAAAAGCACTTTCGGCCACCGGTTAGATGCCAGAGCAGCTGCCATAGCATAGACCGTAACCATACAAGATTCTTCTTTCTTCTTTATGCTCTTTTTTCTTCTCTTTTTTCTTCTTCATCTTCTTCTAAAGGGACCATTTATTATCGTTTCTCAAGGAGGTGGAACAGCACAACAGAAACAGAAACAGGATAATCAGTAATAATATCACTGGGAATTATTGTTCTGTCTTCCCAATCTTGCCCTTTGATTTCCTCTGAATTTTCCCCTTTGGCCACCTAAGCATAATGCTGCGGAAACTGGTAGCGGTGCCGGGGAAGAAGAAGCCTGGAACAGTTCCCGTTTATCTCAACGTGTATGATCTCACCCCGATTAATGGCTATGCCTATTGGCTTGGCCTTGGAGTCTACCATTCTGGGGTTCAAGGTAACCAACCAAACTATTTAATTTCTCACTCTCTTACTCTTTTCTCTACTTTTGGGTTCTACTTCTTTGTTTCACATCACTTTGCTGTTTCTTTGCAATCATAATGGAATCCAGGAATTAAAACAGATGACATGAAACTTTAGGTAGGTAGGTCATAGGTGGGTTGGTTGTTATTGTTTGCCAGTTTCAGCTACCTCCTGTAGTTGAGGGAAACTAAAATCATCCTAATACTTTTGATTCAGATCCCATGGTTGTGCTAAGTTTATGAACTATGACCATTTCATTGGAAAATTAACCTCATCCTTTGAGTTGGATATCGTACACTACGGGATAAAAGATCAGATCTTTTTATCCATGTAAGGCTAAAGTTCGTAGTTTATCTGATTTACATGTTTTAAGATTCGTTTTGTGTACTACAAGTTCTAATCCTTTACAATCGAACACTGAAACCTCACTAATGTTGACACAAAGATATTCTTATTTTCGTGGCAAAACTAATTATGTAAATTGTATTTTTTTTGTGTGGTCGAATATTTATGTAAATTCTCTAATTAGTTGGGTTGTTTGGTTACTTATCATGTCAGCAGTTTGTCAGTTGTGATTACTAGCTGGTATGGCTTAGCATTTCATAACTAGCTTTACTTAATTTCTTGCAGTTCATGATATTGAGTATGGTTTTGGAGCGCATGAACATGACACAACGGGGATTTTTGAGGTGCAGCCAAGACACTGTCCTGGTTTCACTTTCAGAAAATCAATTATCATAGGAACAACAGATCTGGGACCTAAAGATGTTCGCGAATTTATGGAGAAACTAGCTCAAGAGTACTCTGGGAACGCGTATCATCTCATCTCTAAAAACTGCAACCACTTTTGTAATGATGTTTGCCTCAAATTGACGGGAAAGTGTATCCCTCGTTGGGTAAATCGACTTGCTCGACTTGGTAAGCAACATATATCAAAGCCCATTGTTTGTTAACTAGTTATCCTTCATCCTGCATATATGTGTTGTTTTCTCACCCAGTGGCTAACAAAACTTCCATGAAACTACGATAACTGTTAAAAGAAAAAAAGGTTGTAACAAATTGTTATCTGGCTGAAAATCAAGGTATGAAGCATCAAGCACGCCTGTTATTTTGGGATATTTATGCAGTTTCTCTCTAGTAGGCACTAAAATCTGTGTCGTTCTTTGTCTACTAAGCTTTACCGGCCTTTTCCTTCTTTTTTGTTGCAAATACCACATGTTAGAATAAAAAAATAAAACCGATATTAGCTCTGGAACGAATCAACTTACTTTTCATTGTTGCATTTCATTACTATTTTGCTGTGTTATGATCGTTGAATATTATGTTTCAATATTAACTTTCTCTTCCGATACCTGTTACTGGAGTGGATTCTAATTACTTTTCACATGATTACCCTGCTAATAGCTAGATTCTAATTAATATGCACTGTTAAGTGATTGATCTTCCTATGCCCCCACCTTGTACACAAGATTTCTGAGCATTCCCCCTTCCCTTAAACAAGTAGTAATTATGTCAGAATTTCTAGTTGTAAGCTCTGCTCCTCAATTGTGAAGGTCTTCTCTGCAACTGCGTCCTTCCCCCTGGACTAAATGACACAAAGGTTAGGCAAGTTACAGTAGACAAGGTTCAGGAAGAAGAAAAGAAGAAAATGAGAAGCCAGTCGTGTAGGTACGAGGAAAGACACCGCCGTCGTCAAGGATCGGCAATGAAAAGTAGCAGCCAAAGACATTGCCTTCCTCCATCTTCATCTTTGATTAATGCTTCTTCAGCCTCAACCTTAACAGTAAAGTAAGGCTTTGTCAGGAGTCAAGCTCTGAAACATAGGGCTTTAGGACTATATGAGCTAGCAACCTAAGTTGGGCAGAGAAGAAAATTGTTTATTTGCTCCATCTTTCTGTTCTGCTGCATATCCGCCATAGTGGCAATAGCTACTATGTAATGGTTGCTTTGTTTGTCTGTTATTTTTTGAAATGCTTGGTTTTATTTTTTTCAGTGAATGGCAAGTTCCTTTGTTTCCACATGATTGGGATATTATTCTTGAACCTTTGATTAATCCACGGTAGTTGATGTAGCATAGAGAAGTCTTAGGTGGGCACAATCTACAACATCATCTTATATTGGAGTCAAATTGTCAATCTCTAAATCCTTGTGCTTTGAGATGCTGAATCTAGTTAGGGTTCCCAATGTTCTCCTACAGGATCATTCTCACCAATTCTGAAATGCAAAGTATGAAGAGTTTTGAGAAATATAAGAGGTTGGCTACCCGTGGGATCCTTTTAACTTCTTGCTCGCTGAAATAGCGGATGGGCAACCCCGTTCGGAGAGTTCCATTCTAAATCTAACATGATTGACAAACTCTCTCACTTTGGTTGTGTCTAATCTTAAATCTTAAATCATGATTTGCTCTGTAAATCTTATATCAGTATATTTACAAACTATAATTCGAACAAACGCTTGAATCTCCCTATTTAGTGATACGGATATCTTGGCGTGAGCAATCTCTTCTGATTGGAACGTATTTGTAGGAAAAACAAACCAATTGTTCTCTGCTACCTCATCTAGTTATATTCAAAGATTTAAATATTAATGGTGGTTGTTCTTAGAATTTTTTTTTATTTTTTTGGTCGTAGAGTAAAGCGATTCTTAGAGCACCTTGCCTACAGCGAGAGCTGATTTTCTTTGGTCATTTTTTTTTTTTTTGGGTAAACGATTTTCTTTGGTCATTAACTCGTTATTACCTTATCCAGGTTTGGGCTTAGCTAACTCATAGGCTTTTGATGTTTCAATCGGAGCCTATGTTCTCCTTTATTTTTGGGTCGAAACATCCTGTTTTATTTTTGTTTTGGGTCAATCTACGGTTCTTTTTATATCTGTTCATCTGTACTTAGGATTAGTGTGTTCATGGGCATTTTTTATTTAGTTGCAGTCTTATATCAACTTAATAATAATAATTATAATAATAAGGGAAAATTCCAGAAAACCCCTCTTAAACTTTTGATCATGTTACTTTGAAAACATACAAAATTGTCCTTAAACTTTTTGATGTGGACATTACTACAATTTGATAATAAATATTTTTTAATGGAAAATTACATATGTAGACTCTACAATTTCATTAAGAAATCTCACATATTGAAAACTAATAGGATAAAATTGCATGTAGATTGAAAATTAAAGTTTTTTTTAATTTCTCACCTCAAAAAGTAAATATGTATTAGCATATTATACTAACGAGCAAATATAAAAAAAATTATATACCATTTTGCATTTTTTAAAGTAACATGATTAAATTGCATGAGTTAAAGTTCAAAGAGAGTTTCTAAACTTTTCCCTATTAATAATAATAATAATAGAAAGAAAGCTTCTTTTTTTTTTGTTACGTAACAAAAAAGATTTTGAATAAAGAGGAAAAATCTGACCCAAAAAAGGGAAAGGGAAGATAAATTTTTTATTTAAAATTAAAATAATCATGCATTATTTATAAAACAAAAATAAGGGGATAGGAAAATTAATGATAACCTGTTATTTTTGTTTTTATTTACAAATTCTTAATTCTTAAATTATAGAATATTTTTTAAAATAAAATAGTTTATACTTCTTTCGCTCTAAAATTTTGCAAAAGGCACTTGATAAAAAAAAAAAAGAAGGCAAAAATAGCAATTTTAAAAATTCTTAATAGATTGAGTATATTGAAAGACTACCTGTTTTAAGGCACTTCTTAGATAATTTTTTTTTCCATTATTGAAGAAGAGAAATGACATCTCCCAAAATCTTCCCCCAAGCTGAAGCATTGGTTGAGAAACCTTTACTCATTCCTTAACTCAGCACGAAACTTCGAGTTTTCTGACTTTTTTTTAATGCATTTATCATCTCTCATTAAAAAAAATTTAAGTTTTCAGCTAGTTCAGATCCCAGAGCTAGGTAACACACAAGCTTTTCCCTTTTGTTTTCCCCGCTGTATCTTGTAGCCGTGATGTGAAGAGTAAGCCAAACACACAATATTATTCTTCGTTCTTCGTTTATTAGGTCATATGATGCAACGTAGCGTGAAAGCATAACAGCAAACAAAGCGCTCTCTTCATTTAGTGCCCACACAACCCACACCTTCCGCTCCCTTTCCTTTTTCCTTTCCTGTTGTGTTAAAATCGGATTTGGAGCCTTTTTTATATCATATCATCAATGAAATCTGCCTCCGAAGGCCGAAATATATAATTGGGCTTTCAGGTTCTGTACCACACATTTCAGTTCTTACGTTGACTTTTTTCCCGTGCTGATCAATATTAATCTAACTTATAACACACCAAATAAATAATCCTTTCGCTGATTATCTTTCCCATGTAAGAAAGTTAAGGAATTTGCATTCAATACCTTAAAATACTAGTTAAGGTGCACAAGGCTAGTAATGGACAGGTAAGGACAAGCTTTTGGCCACACCGCGATCTCATCCGGGGCATGGGCATACTTTACAAATAGTATAACACCCATTTCTATTTGTTCTAAATGCTAATGTCTATTACTCTTATTAAGTGGTTTTTTTTTTTTTTGTACATTCTCTTGTTAAGCGATTATTCATTTTCCCTTGTACTTATTAATGTAAAAAATTAACAAAATACCAATATATTAAGAATTTAATTTTTATACATTGATGGTATAAATTTTTTTTACACAATTATCTAATAATATATTGTCACATCAGACACAATAATTTATTTTTGCACTTGCTATTTATAAAATTAAAATAAAAAATTTTAATTATATGAATAATGTAGTAAATTAAATTCATATATCAAACACTCGGCCTATAAACAAGGTTTATAAGTGGCATTGGGAAGAGGAGAAAATGGCAGGTCTACACACTAAAAATAAAACTTCAACGTCATGACCCATAATTTCTATATCCCGGTAAAACGTAACCGTTTTCTTTCAAACCCACCGTTTTATTTCAAACCCTCTACACCGACTTCGATAGAAAGAAAATATTTTGTCAGCGTTAATCGATAGAAATATTACTATCAACGTGCGTTAGACCCAATATGCACGCTTAGCCAAAGGAAAAAATTTCATCGCAAGCAATATAAAAATAAAATTCATCTTTTGTATGTTGTTTAAGACGCAACGAATATTCTGGCAATGAAAGGTCCAAGTCCCGCTAGGGTAAAGCTGTCTAAGGGAGTTGCAACCCCCGCAATATCCACATACTCATGTGTATGTATGTTGAGTGGGTTGGTATGATTTATTTATTTAAAAATAAAAATATAAATCCTCTCTCTAATACTTGATAAAAAATCCACATACTCGCATTATATTTTTTCACACTTTCTATTTAAAAAAGGAAAAAAAAACAATAAAACACTTCCAGATCCATTTTCCTACCCAGGTAGCCCACCTAGTCCCATTAATTTATTTATTTTTCTTTTTTGAACAATTCAATAATTTTTAAGAATTTTTTTATTTTTTATTTATTTGGTGAATCAACCTGCATAACCCACTAGCTTAAATGGATTGAGTTAGGTTGGTATTTTCTTGACTCTCTAGTAAAATGAGCCAATCTAAATTCAATATTTCAGCTCATAATATGTAGTGGGTCAACTCGCATAAGTCGAGTTACTATATTTTGATAGCTCTAACTTTCGGGTACGTACGTATAAGCATGTTTGAACGTAAAAATGTTGGATGGTACTCAATGATAATAACGATAATGTTGATGCGAAGTCGCCCTCGCGGACCACACAAATGTTATTAATCGTATTCGCGAGAAATTAAAACATTAGTATTATAAAAACATTTTTTTTATTCTTTAGAATTCTCTTTAGGGTTCTAAGCAGCACATGACAAATCCATACAAATAGTAAAATAGTCCTAATCGTCGGCTTATATTAAAATTGAGCGGACGAGATTGTTTCTTGGTGTACTTTAATTTTCTTAAATGATTCTAAGTCATAGTAAAACAGGGCTACAAATGGCAACTGCAAGGCAACGGAAAACACCGTGTTTTGGGCAATAGGCATGAAATGAAATGGCTCCTACTTTGACTTATATGCAGGTGCGTTGTTTATTTCCTAACTTCTAAACTCTTGCCCAAGTGAAAGGCATCTTAAAATTTGAAGTGCAAACAGCAAAAGTTGTTACTCTAACTGGGATCCACAAGTTAACAAGTTGACATTTCTAGTTTGAACAGGCAATGGAACTTTTTTAATTTAGATTTTTATCAAGAGTTCAATTTTGATGTTTTACCAATGAAAAAAAATTTATATTAATTTTCATTGAATCAAATATTTTCATTTACATTATTTTTTAAATAATAATGAGTATGAGAATCAATCATATTTATATGTGACAATGCATGATTAAAAATCTTTAATTTATTATTGTTTCAACTTCATTCCAAAAAAAAAAAAAAGAGAAAGAGGAGTATATCAATTAATATATACGTTGTTTTTCAGAGTATCTCCTCATCTTGTTGACGAGAGATTAATTTTTTGGGGAATAAGATTTATATTTTAAATGCCAATATACATAGTAACAAGTATATTTCGTATGAACTTACATTATTATTCAATTTTTTGTGTGTACAAAATTTTAGGTGGGTTTTAATTGTTATATCAATATGCTTTTGTCATAATATAAACAAATGACTTTGGGAATTTTTTTTAAAAAAGGCATAAATTAGTATGCAAAACCAAAGCTTACTGGACATTTTGGTATGAAAAAATGACATGCTAGATCAGGTCTCTTGGTCATGTTAGATTTCAAAGGTGTTATAATTAAGAGTAAGTATTCTGTACTCATGTAATTTTAAATATGCTACATCTATTTTTTAATAAATGTTTATTTTCACTTATATGCATATAGATAAAGAAAGTAATTGAATAAATTTGAATGTTAAAAAAATTTAATTTCATTTTCTAAAATTATCCTTATTATTTAATCTCTTTTTTCTTAACACACACTCCTACTCATACTTAATTTCTCCACTTACTCTCTTTCCCATACACTCTATTTAATAAATGTATCAAAAGAAAAAATTAATATTTTCTAGATGTTTTCTAATTTGAATAAATAACTAATATATATAAATAAAAATTAAAAATTAATAAAAATTGTATGGATAAATACACGAGTTTGTTCCAATTCATGTAGCAAGTGAATGGTGATTTCCAGAAATTCTCATAATTGATACGCCTCCGATTCAAAATATAAGTTATTTTTTTATTTTTTATCTAGTTCAAAATATATATCATTTTCATATTTCAATAATGCATTAATTATTTTTTTGTCCATTTTACCCTACTATTTATGATGAGTGAGAATGAGTAGATATGAGTATGATTATTTAATAGAGAGATAATTTATGATAAGTTATAAAAGATATATTTTTTAAAAGATTAATGAGACTCGATCATTATCTTAATTTATGTGCATAACTTTAAAATACTTATATTATGGACTGAACGCAATATATGAATATGAGTTTGCTCAAATTCAATCTCTTGTATTCATAAAAATTTTCTATGGGTTTATCTAGCCAATCCTAAAGGCAATAGTTAGGGTTAAGGGTGTACATGGAACGGGTTGGATCAACTTGAACTCGGCCCCAATTTTTAAACCAGATCAATTTTTAAAACTTGACCTATAATATCTGACTAGTGATTAGGTCAAACCGACCTTCAAACAATTTAGGAGGATTTGCGTATTATACATAATAAAGCTATGAAATTTCACAAATAAGAAATAAAACTTAAGAGATATTTTGTTATATATATTTCGAAACAAACAATATCAAAGTAACAATAACACTACTTTAATTATAAAATATTGTAATTTATCACTAATTATTATAAAAACATATATTTTCATAAAACTTATTTGACTTCAGGTAGGATCAAGCTAACCTAAAATGTGACACAAATAAAGTGTAATAGGTCAAAATTTAAAACCAAAACTCTGTTCCAATAAACCTTGCACCGACCGGGCTAGGTTGGCAGCCCGAATTTTGAACACCCTTAGTTAAGGTAGTAAAAGAGAAAAATTTAACTTGAAAATATTCATTTTCATTTATTCAATACATAAAAATGATCACAAAGTTTATAAGCTTACCTCTTTAAATATCCTTAACCATAAGAGCACTAACCAGCAACACTCATATTCTATTTGGATATAAACAATTAAACATGGTCAGCAAACATTACCTATTACCATGATTGAATGTGCCGTCAATATCAATGTCCTCTTTGTTCCATCACTCGCGACCTCAAACCGCCATTGTCTGTGTCGTATCTTTCCTTTTTCCGGAAGGTCATAATCTTGCCAGAAAACTTGTTTCGCCGTCGGCACAGGAAGATCGAATATTTCATTCCTCTTAAAAATTTCCGCCGCTTCTTTAATTATTCAATCCAAATACAGGCTTATTAAATCATTCTTCATTTCTTCAGCCTCATTAAAGATCAAATATCTATATTTACCAAAACAAAAGTACAAGATTCACAAATTCCTACATAAGTTAAGATACAGTGAACTAATCCTCCGAGAATACACTATATATCCATCGATAATACTTTGAACTTGGACACACAGTATTTAAAGGTTTCGTGATGTGTTTTTCTTTTAATTTTCGTGATAAAGGTATCATTGAGTTAATTTTTGCGTTAATTAAATACAAAGTGTCTCTACTGATTAGTATAAGGATTTTTTTTGTCCAATTGGGTCTGAAGCATGTCCGATTCACATAGTCGACCACGTACATGAAATTTTCTCTATCTTCATGTCGACCTGATGCATTTAAGAAAATTACCAAATACTATTATTTGTTAGTATATCCAAAAGGTTTATTTATTTTTTTAATGCTGTGCAAATACCCAAAAGGATTGAACTTGAATCGAAAGGCGTGCTACTCATTCTCGATAAAAAATTGATGTAGAAAATTTTCTTAAACCAAAATTAAAAAATTACAACGTCTAAAATGATTATCATCTCGCCGTGACACTAAAATTTGCAAATAATCAATTATAAAAACATAAAAGTATAATCGGCCGTGTAAGATGCGGGCTACTCAACTCATTATTGTTAAGATCAATTTTATATATAAAATATAATTTATTTTAGCAGCCAAAAAAAGTAATGAGAAAGACATGACATGAAGCAAATTAATGAATAATAATAATTTTCAGCCCTCGTAACCGTCAAGATTACGAAACTCAATTGATAAAAGTAAGAGCGTTTGTAGATAACATGGATTCCTACACATCGTGATTTTTTTGCATAATCAAGGCGTAAATACAGTTAATCCATTAACAAATAGAAAATGCTCTTTTCGTTGACCCAGTAAAAGGTCTCAGCCTCAACAAAAATGGCTGGCAAACTAAACAGGTAGCCATCTATTTTTCTTTCGTGTTCACAAGACTAACATAACAGAGGAATCTTCATCCGAAAAAACAAAGTCATGTGGTCCACACCACACCACGAAGGAACAGCCCACCCTTTCCTTCCGGCAAGGCAACGATCAACTGCTTCTATCTTATTTCTTATGCAGTTTCCTGTCAGGCAGTACTTTCGGCTTTACCCTCATATTTGTGGTAATGGGGTGCGGGATACCGTCAAGTCACATCTTATCTACTATTATATGGGAAATCAATCTCATTTGAATAGAGTTCATACCTTGTTAAATGGTGGATGAGATATAAATCAACACAATATCTTTCAATCTATAAGTACAATCAACATTTCTCTTCCCCCCTCTATAGGTTCTACACTAATCCTATTTAGAAGAAAAATATTATTTAAACTCAACATACATAAAACATCATATTAATTCACATCACATCCATTATTAGATTGAATATAGAATCCATTTAAATGAGATTCATGACTCACCAAATAATAAATAAAATATGAATTGATATAATAACCTATATGATATGTAGAAATATCATTTCTCTGTATGAAATTTAAATCCTTTGTAACTCCGGCTAATAAATACTCCAATAAATCAACATTATACATTCGTTGATTTGTCAACTAATATTAACCGTTCAATTGAATTGAATAATTGATTCTTGGTGGACTAGGTCAACCAACTTGACGGTTAGTATGGTCACAAAAGGCTACAGCTCACGAGCTTAGCTGCCATTTGCATTGCAAATACGTACCGTACCCTAAAGAAAAAGATCAGGTCCTACTTCACATGCCATTGGATCCAATCCAATACTTAGAATGCACACCACGATAACCAAGTCCAATCAAAATCCAACTGCTAAACACACCAAGTCTTAAACCCAAACGGGATAAACCAAAAATAATCACAATCCTAATGAACTTGTTCTAGCTGAATTTTTTCTTCTTCAGAACAACAAATTGATTCGAAATATAATAATCTTGGTTACATCACACGCTTTAATTAATCAAATTTGATTCTTACAACACCATGATAACCGCAAACAATGAGCACAAAGAATTTACATTATACATTGCAATATAGGTTCCATTCCGCATAAAGCTAGGGAGGAGGAGGAGGAGGAGGAGGAGGAGAAAGAATCACAAACAACCTAAAACTTCTCCCGTGTAAAATTAAAATGAATCTGTAAGAGATCTATCAAGTTCGAATATCTACCAATAGATTCCAATATCATATAAATGCTTCTAATTAAATCCTAAAGTAGATTTATTCAACCCCTATGTTCACGAACAAATGTGTCAGTTAGTGGGAAAAAAATGTTAAAAAAAAAAAATCTAAAATCTAACTAGTTAGCAGTAGCACTCGTTAACAACAGAGACAGAGAAGTAGAAGCAGGGTTTGTTTGTTTGAGCGAGCTAGCTAGCTAGCGCTTCCAGGCATAAATAAGCAAAGAGAAGCCAAGGGGAACGACCAACTCATTCTCTTCGACGCTTGACCATTCCATCACAGAGGAGCTTCCACCGAAGGAACCCGCGGAAGAGCCCAAAGAGACCGAAGAAGAAGACATCTTCCCCCATTCACAGGGCCCACTCACCCCCAAGTTGTTCCAGTTCTGCTGCTGCGCCCACAGGTTCACCAAACCCCTATTATCACCTCCACCTTCCTGCTCCTCCTCGAACTTGAACATGAAAATGGCGTGTCCGCCACCACCACCGTTACTGTTACTGTCCTTCTCGAACAGCCAATTGTAAACGTCCCACGAGATCTGAACGGGGACGCCGTCAATTTCGACTCTCTCGTTGCCCCTGAACTTCCACTTCAGCCGCTTAATCTGAAGGATCTTGTTTCCGTCCACGCTGAAGCAAAGCCTGGAAGAAGAAGAAGAAGAGGAGGTGCAATCGATCTGAATCTGGCGGGTTCTGCCACCGAATGTGGCGGTGGTGGCGTAAACCCTGTCGGTGAGGGCGTGTTCCTTTTTGAGGAGGAGGAAGGGGGGCTTGTTGGGGTTGTGGGCCTTGGACTTGGAGTAGGCGTCTTTGGGGGAGTCGCCGACGAGGAGGGAGATGCGGTTGTCGACGACGAGGGCGACGTAGAAGGAGGAGCGGGGCTCAGGGGCGGAGGAGGAAGGGAACTTGGCCTTGGAGAGGTTCCAGAAGATCCGGGTGTTGGAGGAGAGGGTCTTGGACCCGTGCTTCTTCCAGAAGATGAAGGGCTTGATGTGGAGGTGGAACGAGGAGAGAGAAGGAAGATGAGGAGGGGAATCGAAGGGGTTGTGGTGGAGGTAGAGGTGGAGGGAGCGGCCAAGGATGGAGCGCGACCAAGTGAGGGACACGAGGCCTGTGTCCGTCTGGTAGAGGTAGGTCGTCAGGTTGGGGTTGGTGGAAGGAGGCGGCGGCGGCGGCGGTGGCGGTGGTGGAGAATGGCGGCGGTGGTGGTCGTCGGCGGTTGGGGATGGGCGAAAGCATGATGGGAAGGGGGACGACATTTTTCTTTTTTTTTTTACTTTCCCTTTCTCTTTTTTTCGTAAAATCTTTCTTTTTTTTTGTTGTTGTGCAAATTGTTTGGAATGAGTTGTAGATTTGGGGGGGTTTGCGGGGGGAGATGTGGGGTTCTGGTATGGGAGGAGGGGGGGTGTGTGTGTGGCTTTTATGGATGTGATGGGGCAGAGAAGTGGGAAGGATGGGGGACCGTAAGACTGTCTCTTGGGAAGTAGGGAACGGGAGACCCACACAACAGAGAGGGGGTCTTTCCATGGTAAAAGCGCAATTTGGACCAGCGAATTACATTGCCAGTTACTGCTACTTACGTAGTTACGTACTCCATTTATTACCACTCTCGAGAGCTAGGGATTTTTCAACTTCTATTTTTCACAAGAAGAAGAAGACAAATAGCCAATGACACTACAATAATTATGTTCGCATATGCCTTCATGTGAAGGATAAGAACAAAAGTATTTAACATTCTTTATTAAGTGTGCCAACACAAAAAAAAAAATGGCATTCTTTATTAAATTATTTTTCTAAACGTCCCAAAATTTAAATTTTTTTCTTTTTTTAATATTTGTCTTTGATAAAAGCTTCATAAATTTTAATTTTCATCCCTAATTTTTTTTATGTCTAAACTATTTCAAAACTATTTGATTGTTTGGTTTTTATCGCTAGTATGTCTTTGTTAATTATTGTGTTGGTTATAAAGAAAACTATATCATTCAATTCTACATAGTAATAACCACTAATTATATGTGACATATTATAATTTTATGCATCAAAACCAATTGCAAAATGGGTTATCAAGTCAAGTAAATGAGTTATTGGATGTGCTTCAATGAATTATTGGTTTAGAATTTTGATACATAGATTACGATATATCATATAAAATTTCTAATTATCATGTAGTACTGGATGATGTGATTTAACATAGATATATTAACGATAATAAGAAAAATCAAAGAATAAAATCAAAATTTACTTATTTTTTGAGGGCGAAACTATATTTAACCTTGATTAAATGTGCCAAGTATCTCATCTTTCAAACAATTTTATGATACATTCAAGTATATCATATAATAATGTCATGCGTTTGTTTTAACTTTTTTATTAATATCATCAGGCATTTAAACGAGAGAAGATCAAACCTTCTACTAAAGATAATTTAACTTCCGAATAAAACTTTTGATTGGTAAAATACTAATTTGATTATTGAGAGATCAATTTTTTCTTTAAAAAATCAAATTAATATTTTGTAATTCATTGAGTAACCAATTTAGAGGCCATTTAAATCGATAACATATGACGTCATATGACATGACAAATTAGATATTAATTTTGTCATTTATTAATTCGGAGAGAATGACAATTGGGTGGAATTAAAATAATTTTTTTAAAAAAAATTGATGCAACAAATGTTTGATGGCAAGATTAGTATGTAACAACTCTTTGTCGGACTAATTTAAATTGTTGCTTTTGAATAAAGATACAACCTCCGGTAAATCCTCCTCAAATTAACGTACATACAAAATAGACTAAAAGATTAAACGCAATCCATATCTTGGAACTATAAAAAGCAATCAACACGTCGTATTTAAGAGAATTTGTTGAAGGAAATATCATTTTCTATTGCTTTTTTCCTCAGTGTTAGTGTAAAGAGATTATTTGAATTCTCTAGAGTGGGGATCCTCACTGCGTAAAATAATAATTTTTTTTTATTCTATTGATTTAATGATGGAATAAAATAAAAACTAATGTTTAGAAAATTAGATTGGATTGGCTAGTTGGATTGGGAATTGGCCTGCTGTCCGATCCAGGTTGACCCCTAAAATCGGCTAGGAAAGAGTCGGTAGATAACCGCTTCGAACTGGCCGAGAATAGGAAAAATTGAGCAAACCGGCCCGGCCAGTCAAACCGATTTTTTTTTTTTACAAAAAAGATACAAAATAATATCATTTTGAGGTTTTTTTAAAAAAATCTAAAATATTATTTTTTCTAATTTTTTTATTTTTTGATATAAGAATTAGTAATTTGAGAGATTTAATCTATATAGATAATATTTATTTTAATTAAGAAATTACTTATATTATATTATATAGATTTTATTGATATTTAATTAATTTTTAGTTATTTATGATATATATTATATTTTATTTTATATATTTATATAAATACTAATTTTATTATATATCGGTTCAATCCTTGATTGAACTGGTTGAACCTATGAACTTTTGCCTATATGGATTCAATGTCCTCTCTGGTTTTGTTTCCAGAAGCTTGATAAAAACACACTAACCTAGCCATTTTGTAATGACCTGCGTTTGTATCTGATTCTCTTCAAATAAAGAAAAATAAAAATCTGATTCCCTGGCTCTGTCCGCAAACAGGGGAAAAGGATTTGGATTGGACGGCGGAGTTACTTGTTCGTACAGAATTTTGCAATTCTTATTTGGCTGAGAATTGCATTGCAATCTGGCAGAACACAAATTGTTTCCACACGGGATAGCTCAATGGAAAAGTGCTACAGGGTATCAAATCACATGTGCCTATAACTAGTGATTAGTCTGTTTAATTCTAAACGTCGGCCCGTGATACCAGATGAAACCCAAGTTTGACGTTCTCTAAATTATAATATAATCTGGTAAAGCTCTTTTTACGTTGCTAATGAACTGTATATGCGTTATTTACTTCTTTTATGTCTTGTACGTGTATACACTTAATTATGTAGTTTTTCGAGACTCAATTTTTCTTATGTAATATTAGGTAGTTCGGTAACGGAGACGATAATAGAAATATAGGACCAGTAAAGATGAAAATATAAAAAATATTATCTCTGTATTATATTTAGTTGTAGAGACGGAGACAAATATTGACCTTCTGTTGATCGGCATTGACCACCGCTGGCCGGTTGTCGACCACCCCCAAAGACCGTTAACCGGTGGCAGCCAGCGGTTGACTGGTGATCTGACCACCATTAAGAATTTGTATCTCTGTATTTTGTCCCTACTGTCCCCACTATTTTGTCTCTCTTTTTTATAGAGATAGAAATACAAAAAAAATTTATATCTAGGACAGAAAATTTTTCCATCCCTATGTCACATTCCGTTATCAAATAGTATATAAGAACCAACTGTCTGTGTATTTTTATCGCTGCCGCTTTACCAAAAGGTACTTCCTCCCAATTTGATTGACTGAAGCTGCAACGCTCAGGAAATAAGAAAGAATAGAAGTCAATGCAGGGTTCGGAGTATCCCAAAAAAAAGATAAAGAAATCTGTTATTTATTTTTCTTGACGGGGAAAATTAATCCGTTCTTGTTTGAACTTTGAATAACGCGTCCAAAGAATAATAACAATTCTGAACAAAATAATAATAATAATAATAATAATATAATGATAATATAATAATAATTAGGAAGGTATAAGAGACGGATCAGCCTGAGTGTGCTTTATTTCTATTTTTTTAATCCAACTCTTTTATATTATTACTTTTGATTTGTTTCATTAATAAAAAAATAAATCTAAATACAATGGGGAGAATGAGCAAAAGATGGATAACTAGCATCGAACTCCATAATTGAAGCCTGTTCCCCCCCCCCCCCCACGTCATATTTAACTTTTAACAATATTTGTTAATAAAATTTTTTGTTAAAACTTTTGAAATTTTTTTTAAAAAGTGCTGTTAAATGTATTAAAAAAAATCTTGTTACAATTTTTTAGTAATATTTTATGAATGTAGTATCAAATTTATGTTGCTAAATAATTTTACTAACACTTTTATATGATTATTAGTATCATTTTTTCAAGTGTTAATAAATCTGAATTATTTTGTAACGCAGTGACAACAATCTTGTATCACATTTAATCAATAAAAAATGTGCATTTTGATAAAACCAACATTGGATTAAGAGAGACCAAATGTTATTCAGACAGAGAAAAATATTGCAATAGTTAGAGGCTTAGAGCGCCTTTCATATCCTTCTACCTATTGTCGTGTGTGTTCCCTTTTTTTTTCCCCCTGGATTATAACGTTTTTACGAAACTTGTATATTTGTACCAGGAATTATTTTGCTTACCAATATTATGAAAGTGCACATTATTCAAAAGGTCAACCCCCGTGAAATGCCGAAAGAGAGGTGCAGGTGGAGACCGGAGGTGTGTTGATCATTAACTAGATGCGACGATAAAATTATACTAGACTACATAACCAATTAGTAATGACAGGAGGCTACTATTGATTGGCTCTTGTTTATTTATCTGTTTGATTAGTAGGCATGGATTATGAGTGATGCACAGGTACTTACACGTGTACCCCTTGTGGGGTTCCAGCAATATAAACAACGACTCTAATCGATATTAATTGGGGCGACCGAAATTAAATATGGCACGCTACATGTCCAACAGTGGTTGTTCGCAAAACAAGTGTACGTGAATGGTACTACTTTCAAAGCGACTGATTGAAATGAGCGTCCGTGTTACGGCTGTATTATTCTAGTTCTGATAAGATTACATTTGTTTAGAAAGAGCAAGTATGATATAACAATATAATATGCACTCTTGTCATCATAATAGATGAGACTAAGGAGACCATAACCTTCATGAGAGATGGAGAGACAGAGAAATGAAAGGCAAGAAACCAACAAAAAGGAACCATCATGAATCACATGTATTACAATATTAACATCTTAAAAGCATATCATCGGTTAAAATGACAAATGTTATCTACTTTTTAAGCAATCACCTCGGATTCGAGTTCTAGATATAGAGATAACAAGAATCACTAAATTAGCAAACGTGAAAATCAAACTAGATCCGTGTCCAAGGTAATCAAGATATTCACCTTTCTTTTCTCTCCAAAATTACAAAATAACACACCTTAAAAAAAAAAAAGAAATTCGACATAAAAGATATATAAATCCAGTATTATTTAAATAAAGTATTATTTTAAAATAAGTTTATCTCTAAAACACTAGAGTAAGAGTATATACATTTAATATTAATTTACTGAAACACATCGCAATTTTAAATACAAATTCATTTTTTTAAAATGTCCCTTTTTTCTTTGCTTTCTCCGCCATCAACGTATGTATATATTATATAGCTGTAATCTACACTAGTGGACCGCGCGAAAGGTACACACTAATCAGACTCGCAGCATCCAGTGTGACCGGCATCCCATTCAACAAACAGCGGTAGCCCCATTTTGTTTTATTTCGCAAATCTGCGACGGATTCAAAAGATGCCGTCTGTCTTGGCTATTGCATGCCTCAATATTATATTGTCTTTGCATTTTCTCACGATGACCATATCCTTAATTGGCTACATCATGCCTTTATAGCTAGTTAGGCTGTCTTATTAGCCAGCTGGTTATCATTTGTTTTGTTGAGTTGAGAGCACCATATCAAGTTTAACTACATTCCCCGCTCCTATCATGAGCAACCTCTTGTTCCCTCCCTTGCGCCCTCCAACCTAGACCAAATTAAATAAGGTTGGATAATCATCTTTGTTTCTAGAACTCCCAAGAAACCACACACTTCCTAATGGTTTTGCGGTTCGGTTCCTAGTGGGTTTGTATGTTCTTATATTTTAGCTCTTATATGTGACTGGTTAATGAAAATCCGGTTACGTACATAGTCTATTACTCTTCGATGGAAACAAGTCCGGTCCAAGTAATGGGTCAACGGGTCAAATTATGATGCCAGTTGCCACTAACCAAAGGCAAGTGACTATACACAATGCACTTGGTCTAAGTAACCTAATATATACACAGAGAAAAATATTAGGCAGAAATTGTCTGATGTATTTGACGTATGTTGACATGTATGAAGGCAGTTTTCAAAAGAGGATTCAATTTTTTCTGTCTGATGTCCCGCATTTTGGTCATATTTACTATTTCCCCAGTGAAAACTATTCACTAAAGTTATAAAACAGTTTGTTTAAAAAGATTTATGACTGATATCATATAATATTAAATGGTGGTGATTATGTTTTTCATTGATGAGAGGATAGGTGTAGATGAAATTAAAGAAAAACTTGCGGGAAGATTTCCATGCTTTTAAGATTAGTGTATCTTAGTGTGAATTATACACTTTTGCACTTCAATTAATTAACAATTTTAATACTGATAATTAACAAACCATGCATACTTTATAATCACTCTTTATACAACAGGGGACTATGGGTTGGAAAAACAAATTAGATTGACAATAATGGACGTGATGGCTTGAAGAGAGCATACTAATTTGGATGAAGTTTTGTGAGTTGAGCGAATTGGGATTTAAGGGATAACAGTAGTCCAGTTGTATAGATAGAACTTCTGAAATGAAATCTTCGTATTGGGGATTTCAGATGGAGAGGAAGACAAATTAATAAATTTGCTGCACTGTCCATTCATTTTTCGTATTCTGTTGTTGGAAGCTATTTTCATGTTCAAAAAATTTCAATCAGCTTAGATCCTTGTTATCATTGTTTTAAACATCGGTCCAAACAATGAAAAGAAATTCCGACATCTTCCTATTATATAGAACATTTAACTCCAATTACTCTATCATTAATTTATAGATGTATAAAAAAGGTTAAAATGATATTTATTATGAAAATAATTTACACAATTTGATCTCCCCAGAGCAATATTGTAATGCAATGCAAGTTGTTTTATATGAGTAATAAGTAGGTGGCTCATTTGTCGCGGCCACTCTAAATAACTAGTCAGGACTTAAAACTACATAAATATAGATGGATAGCTCGTTTGTCAGATTATACTTCACCTATGTTTAGAGTTAGTTGGGAGTAGGTGCAATATAGAGCATATTCTTAAATTATTTTTGTATGCTCTTTTTCATTTTAAAAGAAAAAGAAGAGAATATACTAATTCAGAACGCTAACGAAAACATTTCTTTCTTTCGTGGGTGGTTGTGCATATAGTTTAAGCAGAGCCCATAACCATAAGATGACTAAATAAATTAAATTACAGCAAAGAAAAAGGGAACCTAGGTAAATAAAGTCAATCAAAGCGAAACGACAAAAAAAGTATAGTCGGGTAAGAAAGGATAAAGAAGAGTCTACTGTATATAGTGGCACAGATGAGCACGTGGAGAATGACTTTGACCAAAGCAAGTTTCATAACTCATGACCATGTAATATGATTTGTGTGGCTGGCCTTGGGTTGTGGACAACCTGCGCCTATTGCTTCCGTTGTGCCGCACTCCTAGCAATGAAAATCAATGCCATTATACATATTCAGCCATATCTGGAAGCATGATGCGTTTAATTTATGCAGAAATTTCATGCAGTAAATAATATATCCTCATTTGTTTGCATCTGCACGTATATATAGTCCCCATGTCTTTGTTAATTTCCGCATGGCTTACTTTTCATGATTCCTCCGTACGAAAATAAATGCAGTGAAAAGCGCAGAGGTCCACCATAGATATTCAATTTACATACTTCCAACTATCGGCACTGACTTGATCAAACTCCAGCTATTGCCAGTTTACTGTGGGTTTCATATTTAGTTTTCTTAGTGTGTGTAAAGATATTTTGAGTTGAGAAACTATAGGTTGGATCAAGGTCATATTCAAAGCCTAAGATATTTTGGGTTGAGAAACTATAGGTTGGATCAAGGTCATATTCAAAGCCTTTCTCACAAAGGCGGCTCCAAAGACTTTCAAGAAAAGTTAAATCAGTCTCCTTTTACTGCGACTTGATAGAATATAAAAGTATTTACATTTCTCTTCCAATCAGTTTTAGTTTAAATTTTTTGGATAGATGATTTCATAACAAGGTATATAAGTATTTATAATCAAATGGTTTGGGTTCAAATCCTTATTATGATAAAAATTATTCATGTTTAAGACCAAAATTAAACGAGACTTTTAAACGACAGTGTGTTAGAATATAAAATTATTCATATATACCTCCACCTATCAACTTAAAAGTGATAGTTCATGACATGTAAACATATGATTTCATGGCATGATTGTACACTTGCAATATTAGGATTACAATTGTGCACTTGAAATTGTGTTGCTTATTTTTTCACCTTGGTGATACGTGACAACGGTGATGCTGGACTGAGAAACGACCTAGTGCATGTATTAGGGTTTGCTTTTTCTTTCGGAAAACAAAAATTAATAATGTGAAATCAAATTAATGAAAAATCCTTCACGATTGAGCTTTTAGGGGATGTGTGATTCAATTCGCGCAATAATTTTTCATTTTTGAGAATATATTATTCTCTAGAACTGTTTTATTTTAGAGTGTATGAAAGAGATATTTAGTATGCAAATTAAAGAGTAAATTTCAAACGGTACTTTTAGGAATACAATATATTTTTACCAAAAACACCTAAATCATAAAATGCTGTGTTGACCACAGTGACTCGAATTTCAGTGCATGTTTGTGTGAGGTGAAAATTTTATGATTGCTTTTTCACTTTTGATTTTTGTATTTCTATTCTATTATTGAGAAACAACCATTCCAATTTTTATCTCTCTTTATCCTAGCTATGTGTTTCGTATGTTGTAAATATGCATGCATGAAGGCTTACTTCTTGTTTTGTTTAATTTGTTGAATATATAGTCTGGGAGAATAGAGATATTGATCAACGCATCCATTTTCCTAGAAGATTAGATGCGAGTTTATGTAAACGAACAAGCTATATATGCCTTAATTCAATTGTAAGTATAGTTGACAATGATATTAGTAAATTAGCTCTTATGTATTCATATAATATGGCCTTCAAATTTGAAAAGATTTTATTCATTATGTTACTCCCTTCAAATATGAAAAGTTTCTATAATTGTGTTAATGAAAACCTTAGAGACAAGTCTTCGTACGTGTTCGGCACATGTATAGGGGAAGACTGATGGTCAAAGTAAACGCATCATATGAAAAATAAAAAATGAAAAAACAAAAACGGCTCTTCGAGTACTTTCTTAATTCTTTGGTCTGATTAATTGACCACGCGTGTCAATTAGTACCCAAACGGGGCCTATACGCTGCCCGAATTGAGATGTAAGTTAATCAATGGTGTAAAACTAGCAACAATATAATATCACTTGTACACAAGAAGACGAAGCTTTCAGACATCTTCCACAGTGGTGGAGAGGTTGAAATTAAAGACCAAGGTCTAACTCTTTTAGTATTTAACTCGAAATGTTGTTGGTAGGTCCTTTAATTAATTGGAGAGTGGGAATTAGCGGAACTAGAAATGCTATTGCTATCCACCCAGCTGGTAAAGGTTAATTCATTGGAAAAAAAACTTCAATTCAGGAAGTGATCATCATAAATGTAAAAATAAGGCAAAGAGGATTTATTCATTACCTGACCCTCTCTAAATCTTTTAGTTTAATCACATTCATCTCCGTTAAAGTATATCCTAACATCCAACCATGGTTGTTTCGATCCTCTTAAACGAGGGAGGTCTTCTTGAACCTGTTGGGCGTGGTACCTGCAAGAGAGGTTTCGATACTAAAGTTAGCAGAAGCTAAATAGATCAAATAAAGTTAAGAGTTGGTTATAGAGTTATAGTAATTGTGTTAATAGTTGTTGACCCCATTTTAAAAGGGCAATATATCAGTATATCAGTTAAGTGGTTTAAAAGACGGACGAATAAATAATTAAGGATGATAGGGTACCGTAAGGGTTTGGTCCACATTCTAATTTGAAGTGCAGCGGCATCGAGCGAGTACCATTTTCACTTGCAAATTATACCCTCGATCTCCCTTGTATGTCCTCTCTAGGAAATCCATCTCAATATTATAATAATAACGAAAGAAATCGAAATTACATTTTAGCGATCATGCTGCATAATGTTGATGATCGTTAACGAAAATATATTCTCTTAGAGTTAATGCTCACTTTAGTCCATTACATTTCACGCATGAGTCAATTTAGTCCCTGACTTTTAAAATGAGTCAATTTGGTCCCTCACATTTATAATTATGAGTCACTTTAGTCCCTCTATCATGTGGGATCGCTTTTAAAAAATGTTGATGGAAAGACGAAAATAACTCACAATTGCAAATGTGAGGGACCAAATTGACTCATTTTAAAAGTCAGGGACTAAATTGACTCACATATAAAATGCGAGAGACTAAATTGATCATTAACTCCATTCTCTTACTATCGGTCATTTTTTCACTATATATAAGACTATACTTTAGCTTTTAATGAACAATGCAATTGAGAGCAGAACACTCTTATTTTAGTTGGCGTCAATGCATCTTTTAACGTGCAATTTTACAATTAATCCAATGGCATTCGAAAACGCTACCACTTGTACAACAACGTATTTTTTGGGTCAGGTACAAGAACGTACGTTTGATACTATGACGAGAGTATAGCAGTCTGTACAATCTGTACTCAAAATTTTCCAGCTGGAAAAAAAGGTAAAATGGTTTGGATTGTGTTTTTATTTTTGGAAGAAGCGTTTCACTTTGAAAAGAATTGATCTTAGTGAAAGTTGGAATTTTTAACTTTTATTTTTTCTTTACATATCAATTCTTCTAAACCTATTTTTTTTAACATACTTTCCAAATATAAATAATTTTTTTAAAATTAATTCTTTTAAAATCAATTCTTTCAAAATTAATGTTCACAAAATTTGGAAATATTTTTCTTTTAAAAAAAAAAAATCTGTGGAAGTCTTTTTCTGTCTCGTCAAGAAGACTACATGGGCGGCATTATATGGTCAACACAATAATTTTTGGTCGAATATGTTCAACAGGTGGGCATTGATTAGTTCCGGCAGTTTGTGGTGTGTATTTAATGGGCTACGCATGGGTACAAAAAAGAATGGTCATAGAAACTGGCCCAAGCACGTGAAGAACGGACATGGTAGACAAAAGTCGAAAATCTGACCCAAATCAGGGTGCGTCTTCACTCTTCAGCATTCAACAAAATTTGAGAAAAAAAAATCAATATTCAACAAATTAAAAGACAACAAGAAAGAGAGGAAAAATAAAAAACGCACGTCAAACACAACGGGATGTAAATATCAGTTCAGTGGAGAAGTATTTTGATGCTATGAGATCAATGAAAAGGGTTACTCTGTTTTATTTACAGTTAAATACCTCCCCTATTAAATTACAAGTATAATAAACGTAAGAAAAAACAATCCCCTATAAAATTGAAATATTGAACTATAAATATAATATAGCATTATTTTTTTCTTCTTCTGAACTAAAAGAATTTCTCCTACCAGCCTATACTCTTTATATTCATTAAAGATTTGTTAAATAATTCACTAAAGATTAATCAATATCACTCCGTGCACTAGATTTTAAGATATACAACACGATCCAGTAGTTAATGGGTTTTCTCCACCCGGGCTTTAGGTGACAGGCCACTTTTCTGTACCAAGGCCCATGTACTATAGTGGGCTAATAGTTTGAGACCCATAAAGACAAAAAAAAAGAAGCCAAAAGATACTGAGAGTGAATATTCCAGTGAACCTAACACAAAATTCCACTAAGAGAGTATGTTTTATGTCAAGAAAAGAATGGCTGCTCCAATTGTAATTATATCTGAAGTCTAATGATAATTGCACGAATATTTTCCTCACATTCCTTGTATATTTCTTTGTAAACCATTAGATAACACGTATCTTATCTATCATAACATTACAAACGGTCCATAATCAACACATACGCACTGCTGAGTAATTATGGTTTTACCTATTGATAGGTAGCTATAGTTAATAGATTGTAATGATAACTGCCTATACACTTTACTCAAATACACATTTACCGGCCACTAAATAATACTCCGAAGTTATATCTAAATGAGGGCTCCTAGCCCTGTCGCTTATGACAAAAAATTATTTCTAAATGATCTTAATACCCCACCACAGATTTTATTTTAAGCTTATCAATAGCTATATTATTTTCCATAGGCTGGCTCCATAGCCGTAAGCACATTTATTTCTTGCACACAGGCACATTCACAACTTCACATGATAATTCAATATAGTACGTGTATTTTCATAAGATAATACTTCCTCACAGCGCTACACTAATACTAGTAAATAACAGAGTTAATTATTTATATGCTTACATTATGACATTTCAAAATCCCAACTCCGTTTTTTTCAATAAAAGGTAAGAGACGTTTTTAATTGTCAAATCTTATTTAGAGATCTGTTTAGCTTTGACTACAAAAGGTTGCAAATGAAATTCGCTCAGTTCAACTCAATTTCTTATGTGAATTACACTCCATTACTTATACCATTTTAACTTGTTTGTTTAATATTATCGAGTTTTTTTAGAGAAACTCATTTTTCACTAACAACCATTGAAGCATATGAAGTGGTCCCCAGTGATCTTGTCTTTTTGCTCAGGTTAGAGAAGGGTGGTTTCGGAGGACCATGTGAATCAAAGGGTGCGCATGCACTCAACCATGTCAAGGGATGGGGAAGAACAAGTAGCAGAAATATGAGACATATCTTGTACTGCTAAACCAAAACCAAATGTCATGGTTTGTTTATTGAGGTTGGCATTGCCTGACTTTGTGTGCTCCAAACTAAAATATCACCTTCCACTCAACTAATTTTTTTTTAAAAAAAATCCTCTTATACTCCAAAACTGGTTATTGGAAGTATTATGGCCTTTCATTTCAACAGAGTAGGCCACCAACCTTTTTTCTTTCTTTCTTTATCTTCCAACAAACCCTTTTTTGCTTTTGGATTTGTGCATGACTCACCTGATCCAAGGCACCTTGAAACAAATAATAGACATCTTGCAATTTTTTTTTTTTTTTTTTGGGTTTGTTTAGGGGGGGGGGGGGCGAGGTTATGGGAAAGGGTATAAGATCATGTATGATTGTCTCTCGCTTAGCATTTCAACCAGAGATTCTATGTATACACCATGATTGGGTGCAGCATGATTGGTTTTGACTGCCTTTTTCTTCCAAGGAAGATCTCACCTTTGACTCCTTCACCTACCTTCTTTTGTCACTCACATTTTTTTTTTCTAACTCTGTGGAATGTCTTCTAATGATATTTTATACTATGACATTAAGATGAGCTTATTATCTCCTAAGGTGTTTTCTACCACTTGACCTCAGTTGGCTACAACTTCTAAATAAAATGATAAGCCTTGTTCCGTAGTACTATATAGTAATAAAATCCTCAAGATCAAGAGTTATTTTACTTTTGTTATTAACTCTGAATCTAGAATGAAAATATAATTAGGTCCAGTTGTGAGAGTGACAATATGAAAAGCCTAGCTTTAACATTGGAAATGTACATTGTACATGAATCAGTTACCGTTGGGATAGTATGAGTATCTTCAATTGGGGGCTACGTACCAGCAACTGATGAACTAAAAGCATACCAGATTTTTCATTCATTCACAATGAATATGCCTCTCTTGACCGGGACATCCTTGGTTCCCTCAAATTTCAAAACTCAATCAGAGACTATTAAGATTGCTTTCTAGTCTTCATGCCATGAGTTCAAGCCAAAATGGCTGCCCAACACGGCGATGAATTCCATGTGTATGAAATGAAGACCACTCTTCAATTAAAACTAATATAAATAAAATAAAGATTAGAAAACTATTGCACTTCAGTTTTCAAATAATAGATTACACAAAATGTATATGTAGCAGTAATGATGACAAGTCAAAGTGCCATGCCATGGTGACTACAATTCAAGCCATCAAATCATCCAGCAGTAATTAACTTAGTTAATCAACAAGAATTACTAGATAATTGATGTTCCATAAAGCATTTTACCCTTTGGTTCTTGGACTGTTTATGTCCGAGATAGGGAGAGTAAATTTGACCCAGTTTGGTAATGGTTGGACTAACCATCCGCACGCAAAAATCGGGATTGTGGAGGGCCAGGTGAACCCTAAAGTGCCCCCTATAGGTCACAAGATTCAAACTGTTAATGATGAAAAACTCACTAAGATGCCATGATTTAACCCACTTTACTGATTCAAAAGTAAAACAAAATAATGAGGCTAAACAACTTTATTATTTGATGGTTGTGGGGAACAAAATCAATTCCAATACCAGGTGAACAATCATGAAGTTTCACTGATAGAGATGGGACACCAAAACACACAAACTTCGACATATTGTCCTCAGGTCTTGACCTGTGAGGCCTAACCATAGGAATAACAAGAAATCAACACAACATTTAAGCTATTAATTAGTTAGAAACAGACTTGATATTTTTTATAACTGTTACACTTAGATATGCATACTACTGCATAGCCGTAAAGATGCAACCAACGCACTTAAACGTGCTTGGAGGATCTTTTATCTATGTCATTAGGAAGAGGTAAAAACAACACTATAATTATTGACAATTTATTTCTTTTCTTGTCTCCCTTCTTTGTGAAAACCTAATACTTCTGTTTAGACTGCAAATGCAAGTAAATTGCAAATACCTTGCAACTAAAAGGTTGAAAGTATGGGTCGTTATTCTGTAATCTAAGAAGGGCCAAGGTGATCATTATCCATTTTAACATTGTGGGATTATTCCCAGTTGCACAATCTTATTGGGAAAAGAATTTTTCACGGTCATGTCAATTGCAGAGCAGATAGTCAAATTCGGATAGAAATATAGTCATAATAATTACCTTATAATTTTCTCATGGTTTGTTGCTGTAGACCATATACAGCAACATGGTGATCAATTTTATTAAGTAATAATTACTGTGGAGATCTGATTTGCATCTGTGACAGGAATCTAGAATTTTCTAATTATTGTGCTCAACCGAACTGAATAAGATCTGGAGTCAATGTAGCTTACATGAGGTTAGCAAAGATGATTAGGATAGATAGGAAATCTCTCCAATTTCACTCGGCCAAAAGCTGATTGAATTTGCAGTAAATGTGCCGTGAAAACGACATATTTGCTTTTCAAACACATAAATATGTGATATCCTCAGTGATGACGTCGTCCCCCTTTCAAGATTACCAAATTGATTCAGTGATTTTGATATCACTATCGTTTTCATGCTTATGTTTAAATAATTTGAAAGATTCTTGTTAGAATGTTGAATTACTGAAATTGAAGCAACACACAACAGCAACAGAAACTGAAACTGAGCTTTATTCTTTAGCACTTTTAACAGAAGTGATCTTTCTAATACTCTTCTACTTCCCGATGTAAACATATCATATGTTTTAGGCATGTAAGTCTATGTATGAGGCAAAGATAGTGAAATTATTTAGTGTCTATATATTACATCACGTATAACCATGATAAATTGAAATGAATGGCTGTTAATATGCTATGCTCCTCAGGGCAATAAAATTTTCGGAAAGATATATGCTATGAATTTCTGAACTGTATAATTTATTTTGCTGCATGCATTAATGAGGGAAGCGTGAGAGCTAAAGAGGTAACTAGAATTTGGAAAAAGGAGGAGCTGCAAAAATGAAATTTGAAAGCCCCTTTAATATAGAAATGGGCCCTTATATTAATCATTAGTACATCCACTCAATCTTATTCAGTGTACATTCTCTTGAAAAGCAACCATGCTCCTAATTAACAAGAGGCCAACAAAGTAGAAAAGTAGTCTTTTCTTTTCTTTCTTCAAAATTCCACCCAACACTGCAACAATAACCATGCCTTTCCCTCACCAAGTCAAAACTTTGTTGTTTCACGTACATATCCATGGAAAACGACTGAAAATCCGATCCTATGCTATGCTTCTCGCATGATCTCAAGTGAAGTGGGGTATGTACAGTCACTACAGTATATATTACAAAAATATCCATTTAGTTTTTCCTCTAGTGATAGAGCAATGTTTCTTACATCCATAATTTAGCATAATATGGAATTCCTTAAGGTATACTTCCTTGAGAGACAAAAGTTAAAATTTTGGCTTTTGATTATAGTGGGATAAAATGTTAATTTACACACATTATTGTTTTGTAAAATATGCGCTCATCTTTCAAGGGAGAGTTTTAAGTTGGAATATCTGATTGTATACGCTCTAATCAACACTTTATATCTTCTTTCTTTCTTTCTTTTTCTGGAAAATATTTTTACATAGTCTATACAACTTTAAGCACGTTAAATATTGATTTCCATTTACTCCAGAAACAAAGAAAGTTTTCACCTAAAAGTATTAACTACATTTGCCTCTGTAGTCAGAGTGATAGACACTGGTAGTTTACTTTTTTTTTTTTTTTTAATTTGTATAACATACTACATAGCAGAAAAATGTTACCGACTATTCTTAAAACAGGACAAATTTCATTCTATACTATTCATTATGCACTACATCAGTTATATAACTATGGCATTAAAAATATAAATAAAATAAAATAAGATGTGAGATAGTGATTACCTATAGGGTACAGAGTTGGATAGCACCTAAGAATTTCGGCATTGGGCAATACTTTTTACTTAACTAAGTTGCAGGGTGATTGGTTCAGGCGTCTTAAACAGAAAATATAAAAAGGGATTCTTAAGAGAAACGTCATTCTTCATTCAATTAGTCAAGTGACATATCTGCTATTGTATTCGTTATTGCTGTAGCAATGCAGGACAAGTTATCATATGTTAATTACTAAATTCAAAGGAATTTTTCTTTTTTCAAATACTTGTGTTGGAATCAAGAGCAATGTCAGTGCATAAAACTCTGCAATCTTTGAAATAAAGGGTTCGAGCCAGTTGTCTAAAAAGCCGTGCAGTTTGACAAACTTCCCCTTACATTTCAGGGGAAGAGACTGATTCTACAACTAGACAATGCAAATTGGTGAGACCAAGCCATGATCTTGGAAAAATAAAGAGCCACGGAACATGAAAACAGTTTCACATATTACAACATGATTGGCTGTACATAAAAGGCCGTACATAAAGTAGAGCATTGCCTAAAAGCTAGGTCGCTTAGAAGATATCTATCTAGGACCATAATAAAGAGGATATTGTAAATCACTAAAAAGAAGGGACTGAGATTGCTGAAAAAATTAGTTAAGATTAGCAGAATAAGAATGTGAATTGGAGTTGCAACATAGTTGTGTGGTCTCTGCAACTGCATCAAAGTACTAATTGCGGCCCCATTAGCCATATGTTTTCGACAACTGTTCAATGTTAACCGCAAATTAATCGTGACCACAATTTAAAACCATGCTTAAAAGTTGTATGTATCAATGAGCCCGGGGAGGAATGATAGAGCAGAGCTCAATAGAGCCATAATGAAGCAACTCCTCGATCATTTGCTCTATGTGATCCTCTTCAAGAGGCTTGAACTGCTGCTGATGATGACCACTTTCCACTTTAACCTTCTTCAGAACCCAGTTCCCTTCTGAATATTCCTCTTGCTCCTCTTTTTCTCTCTTCTGCGGCAACATCGCATCAGTCTCAATGCTTTTCGCGGGTAAGTTATTGGTTGCTGTGGAGATAGCATTCGGTGATGAAGCCACTTTTTGAGGCTCTGCAGGCGGCGATGGCCTTGTCATCTGCAAAGATGCCATATAGCACCTATGCAGTTTAGCGGTCAAAGTTGCAGAGAGAAGCTTCGAAGCTGATGACTGTGACGCAATGGGGTTGTAAGGGAAGTTCGTTCTTGCCCTCGTGCCACACATTAACCTCGCTGCTTCATCGTAGGCTCTAGCAGCATCCTCGGCAGTTTCGAAAGTACCAAGCCATATCCTAGTTTTCCTGAAAAAATTAAGACACAAAAAAAATGAACTTTTTTTTCTTTTTCATTTTGGTGCTCTGAAGTGAAACGTGCATGGGGCGTGAAACACAAAGGTGAATGAATGCACTTAATCACTTACAATATGGGGTGACGAATTTCGGAGACCCAAGAGCCCCAGTGCCTTTGTCGGACGCCTCGGTAACGCTGTTGTGGTCTAGCCATGTTAGGGGAAAAAGAAGGAAAACTTATTCTTTTGTTTCAGAAAGTGTTGGTAGACAATGTTATGTTTTGAGCGAGTGATAGAGTTGTGGTACAACTGAAGGAGGATTGACGGGGGAGAATGGGTTTAAGTAGTTGGGCTTGTCACAGACATGGCACTATCTGGCATCCAATTTAACCACACACAAGGGGGTCCCACAGGGTCAGGGGGGGCGGATTTTGTGGTCTAACCTTGTTTTTATTTTTACCTATCAGCTACAAGTTGGCTGTATTGCAATTTGTAAGTTATGATTATTGAATAAGTGCTTCAAGAAACATAGTTCACATGTCTTTCTATGTGATTCTTTTTCAAATATATGCATATGTATACTGTGCAGAACTGTATACTTGGGTTTTTATGCGTAGGGTGCTAAGGTCCAAGAATTATTCTTAGCTGCAATTCAAGTAAATCTAACATATGAAAACACCGCATTGGTTAAAGAAAAGGGAGTTTGATGTTTGGTAACACTAATAACTGTTGCATTTACTACCGGTTTCTTCTCTCCACGAAAAATCTAAAATTCAAGATTGCAATCCATAGATTCTTCTCATGTGAGTGCCGATCATTGGAGAGCAAATTGTAGACAGTGAGTACTCTTAGTCCCCTCTGGTGTGAAGTCTGAATTACAAGATCTTTGAACAGATCATTCTCCAAGATATATAAAGCACCAATTGCAGCAGCTAGTGTCATTTTTTTATCAGATAATATCACATTTTAGTTCTTTGTCGGGACCATTAGGCGACCAAGATAATGATCATATGTTGCAGTTATTTGTAGTTGCGAGCTGTAGTTTCAGTTTTACCATTGCATTTTATGCATCAACTTGTTAGTACCAGTTATATCATAATTGGGTCAATCCCAAGATGGGGCACATATCGGTTTGAGACAAAAGATTCTTGGACCATCATAATTACCCTAACATATCAAATCATTTGATCAAATCTCATCCACTATTTTCAAATCTGCAATCTATTAGAGCAACAAACCCCTCTCCTCTTTTTCTTTACTTCTGTGGGTGACGAGAGCATATAATGAAGTTTATTAGTCACGGAGATAAAGTATCGGTACTTGGGACAAGTTATGAACAGTAATATGTAGCTTTTCTCTAAATAAAGCAGCTGATGAATTTTAATGGTGGTGTTTGTCATGCTGGTTTTTCAGTTTCAACCTTATTGTAAAAGTATAATACATATAATACATACAGCTAAACAACAATTCACATGAGTCAGGATGCTTGTAATGTAAGGGAAATGGAAGCATGTGGACTTGGTATGAGTTAGGATATAAGAAGTATTTTGGGATTTTGGTAGATAATGGTCAATGTTCTTCTCTCTGCTACTATTCATTCACATGCGTAGAGTTTATTTGCCGTACAATAGATTGTGCAAAACAAATACAAAACCCTACAGGATATATAAATTATTTTTTTGGGATAGTTCCCAAAAGAAAATTAAGGGTTTTTGTTAAATATGAGATTTGAGTGGTATACTTACATAAATATACATGATGTTTTAAAAAAAAATAATATAATATGATATTTTTAATATAAAATCTACTAAAAAAATTAATGCAGAAATCCAGACAAATATAATATAAAAGGAAAATAACATAAAATCAGTCATAAGTGAATTTTATAAACATCATATACAAATAAATTTATTTATTATATCATATTAGTATAATTCACTTATCAAAATATTATATACAAATTATTTTTTTGAAACTAAATTATTTTTTCAAAATTCATCAAAAGAGGGAAAAAAAAACATAGCAGGTAAGTTAAACAAAAATGAAACATCTCTCCTTTCTTTCCTTCTGTTGAAAACATCCCATTTATGTGACTTACGAAAAATTTTGTTTGAATAATTAGTTGAACTGAAGAGATAATATTGGTCTCCCATCCCATTTGTGATCAGTCCCATGTGATAAACTACTAACGGCAAAATACCTTCGTGTTTGAATAAAACAATGATGGGGGTCCATGCTAGGGAGGGTGAAGTTCTCCTGTCTGTGTGCCACGTGTAGCTAACAAATTAGATGACAGTCAATGAAAGTGCTGTTATTTTCTTGGTGAAGAATCTTAGTTTATGCTGGCTCACAAAGCTATCTACGGATTGGAAGGTAAAACTGTTTTATTTTCTGGTACATTTTTGCTTTTTGTTTCTTTCTAAGCTGAAGGAAAAGAAGAACAATAACAGTCAGTAACAAGTGAAGGAAAAATCAAAGAAATCACTGGACAAAAGAATAGAAGGGAGACAAAGGAACAAGTAACATGCATGTCATGGACTGAAAGATTTGGAACTTTTATAAATATCCCTATCTATGTCTCTCTATCTTTTCCTTTTTTTCTTCCTGAAGGGATTTTTTTTTTTTTTTGGGTGTACAGCTAACATCATCAAATTGATATGCACAAAAGGTCAAGAAAGTGAACAGATACAAAATAAATAGGGTCCCACCCACACATACGCGTGAAATGGGTCCCAACACAAAACATGGGTGATGAGAGCATAAGCAGTGTTTTTATCTATAATTAATTATGGTGGTTTGAGCAACAACCTAAACTTCCCATGGTTTTAACTTGCCCTCACCTTATTATGTTCATGACGCCCATCCTGTCTGAGTCATATGTGGACTCTCTTTCTCCACACAACGCACACTACTTCACATGCCAACATGCTTAATCCATTGAATTCAAATATAAAAGATAACAAGGGTCAGCTGCGTGGCTTGAGGATAAGTATACATAACATGGAATTTTCTATGGCAACCTAGTAATGAATTGAACAACTTATGTCTTTTTCTCTATGTTGGAGTCCTGACATGAATACACACATGCATGAACGTATAGATATTCATGTGAGTCAACTGTCTTTTCTTTGATTTGTTTGTATTGCTGATCGAATGAATATGCCATCGCGAGCGTTTACCAATAATAATGAACCATCCCTGAAATTCTTTTCGTGTACCTAAAGCAAAAACAAGGTTCCTATTAGATCAAATACTTACCACTAGATTAAAAATTATATTGTACCTAATAATATAAGGGTACAGTTTTATTCTTTTATAGCTTTTCAATATTGCATATAACATAAGGTAATGTGCTCATTTAAGACATCATAAATCAGAATGTTAAAACTCGTCAAAGCGAACAAATTCTTGCTCAAAAGGGTTGAGATGAGATTCAAGACTAGTTCCTAACTTATTAATTGAGTTAAACAATTTTCATTTATGAATGAACGGCTGGAAATGTGATTCACAAACTTAGTGTTGAGTCTGCTGACCACCATAAGTAACTGTAGCTTGTTTGTGACTCACAAATTAGTGGTCAAAGAGCAATAAATTTCACCATGATCAAGTAGCTGTGCATGAACATATGTACTTTTCAACAGTGAGCCTTGACGCGGTTTCTTTGCTAAGCAAGCGAGAAAATGAAGGGCGAGCCGTGAAGGTGAATTAAAGAGTTGATGTGACAGTAATACATATATATATTTTTCTTCACAATCCTATGATCCCCACCTTCCGCAGTCCATGCGCGCGATTGAGCCTTTCCTACCCTGCCTGTATTCAGTATTCCTTTCGATTTTTGAACTATATTAAGTATGCCATGAAAATGGCATATGCAACTACCATGTGCAGCTTCCTATTTTGTCTCCACCACTAACGTTTATTTGCAAATATAATAGAAAGTTATTTCTAACGAACATCTTATCAAACAATGATCTTAATAAAAATTCAACATTTCCAATATGTATCGCAGATACTTTTTTTTTAATTGTCTTTCTTTGTCATGGTTTTGGATGAGCCTACAGTTGAGTTTAAAACCTCGCCCCCATAAAGTAAATTAAGTCATTATGTTCTAAGATAGTCTTGCATAAACATAGTGGACATGTGACTAGACCAAAAAATGTACATCAGTTGTTACTGAACAAATACTATGTTATTATTAAACAAATGATATTTCTCTGTTTCTTTATAATGTTCTTATTGATGCACGCACTTATGAACTTAATTCTAATTTAATAAATATTAAGAGTATATTAAGGATTTTTTTTTTTGGATACTTTTAGGATATCGGTACCCATTTTATATTCAACAACATTTGATTTAATTATAAGTTTTATACAATTTAGTAACTCAAGTTAGCATAATACATAACTAATTAATTACAAATATTTAAAGAGTATTATTTCGACATCTTTAAAATTTATAAGGGCATCGGATAATCTCTCATGTATTAACTTAATACATTTATTTAAGTTCATGTAGGAATCTTCTAAATTCTCTTTTATATATTAACGATTAGTTTAATAATTTGCTTGTTGAAAATTCGTGGGTGTTGTGTTGACATGAAGATTAAACTCTTTGTTTTATGGTGTAGAATATAACAGAATATTGTAGCCCTTTATCCGCCTATTGGAAGGCATTGGTGTGGGGATTGAATGAGCTAGGGACGGAGTTTTTGTCCCCACAGATATTAGTCAAGATGAAGCACATGCTCAGGTTACTGTGCAAAACTGCAAAATGCCAATACTTAGAGGTAATCAAACAACAACTAAACCATGTTGTTGGGTAGTGCACTAAAAAAAAATATATTATATTTCTATTTTCACTGTTCTGTTTCTAGCATCATCCTCTACTTGTCAAAATCGATATAAAGTTAACAGATAATTACAAGATTAAGCAGCTATTTTTTTGGCATGTAAAGGGCAAATTAATGAACAAGGCATTGAATTGCCTATGAAGGCGGTCTAATCAAATATCCCTAAGTAGATTTGGGGCAACAGAAACCATGACATAGTTTCAACATATACCTATGGTGCGAGAAGAAAGGTTCAAATAAAATGGCTTTTAGCCTTTTATTACATAACGGGCAATTGTTTGAAATTAGGACAAGGTGCGATAATTAAGGAACTAGAAGGAAAGTCATGTGTAAATTAGCTATTGTCATGTGACTTGATTGATGTGTATGTGAAGACGTGTTTCCCGCCAACCTCAATTGCTGGCCAAGGCCAATTGAATCTCGATACGATGCCGATTATTGAAATTGAATGACAACCAATAAGGTAAGTAAAATAGGGAAAGTTCCTAATTGGATGGTAAAAGCTACTGTGTAGGTGTTGATGAACTGGATTTTTTAGCTGGTCTGATACGGAATTGATGGATGATGAATCCGATGAAAGGGCCGTGGCTGAATACTTGTTCGCAGCCGTCGTGTGCGACTATGTCAAGATGAAGCACAAATGGCAATTTTTTTTTTTTCCTTTTTTGTCTTTTGGTCAGTACACAGATGGCATTTAACACTAGTGAGTGAGGAGTACCCTTAGTTTATGGCCGAGATTGAACCTGACAAGGCCCATTTTGCATGGAATTTGTGTTTTCGTTTTTGACCCGGTGTTCATGCTTTGTGTGACTGTGAACATAGGAAAAAAATAAGAAGAAAGAACATTGAAAAAATTTGAAAAATAATATTTTTGGTTGTCTAATGAGATAGAGATGTTAAAAGAGAAAAAAGATAATTACATTTAAATGGCAGCTATATCACACCTATCACGTTTTTATGATTCATCGGTAAATGATAAAAGAGGGATAGTTGTGAAAATTTAAAGTTTATGTCACTCTCTCCCCATTCTTCTCCGAGTTATGGAGAGAAAAGTTTATGTGGGACCCATGCTCAATATTTTCTTTCTTATTTTCTATTGCTAATCAAATAAGAGAAAAATATCAAATTCTACTCATTTTGTTTCCAACCATTGTTTTCACCCATTTTCTTTCCACACAACTTCAATTGAAACAAACAATGGGTAAAAGCTAAATAGGTTTAATAAGTCTTTATGGTTATAGGGTTAATAAGATCGAACATGCCTTTTTTCAAGGGTTGATTGGCAAATTTCTTTAATTTGTGACGGCCTATATTCAAGGATAGAATAATTTGGGTAGCATTTGATTCTTGTTCTTGGACATAAAATATGAAGATACTGGAAATACAAAACTATTTGATTGTGGAAACATGGACAAAATACAAAAAATTTATATTCTTAAAAAATGGAGCGACAATATAGACAAAAAGATATAAATTTAATATTTAATATTTTCCTCCTTGTCCTCACTATCATGGATGGTCCAACGGTAGTGAGCAGGGGTAAATAATGATTTTCTCATATATTTTTTGTCTTGTTTCCTAGTTTTCAAACAAGACAGAGAGATAGTCATACCTTGTATTTTATTATCAAACACGATACACCGACAATGTTTTTCATATTTTCTTCTCTACTATCTCTAATGTGTCTTTGTATTCACTGTACTAGGATAAAAACCAAACAATATCTTGGTGGTTAATCACAAATAAAGTTTAGTGGGATTTTTAATGGTATTTACTTATTGTAAGATTCCTGAATAATCAGGGAAGCAAACCTTCATTCTATACTAAAGTTTGATTAAATTGGCCTAGAGTTCAATTCAGTAGATTTTTTAACATGGTTATCTTCATCTCTAAAGCATGTTTTCAGTTTTTTTTTTATACGGGATTTTGGTGGTGTATTTATATTGATATGGTGTTTTGGGACAAAATCACACAATATTTTTTTTTTTTTCAGTATAGAATCTACTAAAGGCGGATTCAAATATATTCTGTTAAAGTCAAATTAAGTGTAAAATAAAAATTAATACAAAAACCACCAAACGCAGATTTAGAAAAATGAAAATAACACATAATCCGTTATATGCGGATTCTATAAACACTATATACAAGTAAATTTACCCATTATCTCATATAAGTGTAAATCACCTATCAAAACACTATATATATATATATATATATATATATATATATATATATATATCTTTCCCATGTTTTCACTTTAGTGGCTTTTTATGTTAACAGTTCAAGTTTGTTTGTGAGTTGCAATGATATAATAGGACAATTAAATTTTAGGCCACTTAATTGCCCACTTTTCACCCCAGCACTAGGTATTCAACCTCTTTTGTTAAGAAAACTAGTAGGAAAAAAAAAATTGAGACAAAAATCAACTTCAAATTTAGTGGGACGAAATATAATTGATCCAAAAAATACGATTCCCTGTACAAAGTCATTAGTTTGACTCTGAACACGGTAATGAGAACGTTGCACGAATTTTTTTTGTTTTTGGTCTAGTTACATGATTGTTTGTATTATTGTACCCAAAGCTAATAAATGGTACTCCCGAAATACTAGGCCAACCAACAGCCTTTTTGCTACCTGTTAGTTGATGGGCTTAACGTGGATCGCTATAGTAGAAGAAAATCCAGAGATGGTTATCCGAGTAGGGTCACATATATGACCAAAATGTAGCGCCACATGGCGCGGCCTAGGGCAACCTGAACTTGGATGGATCAATGACCATATCCTACTGTCTGTAAAGCCCATTTTCTATCGTACTATTTCCTTTCGTTTTCCTTACTACCCATCATTCAAACATATTGTAAAGCATGACCCCAAAAAATATGTAAATAGTATTTGGTTTGTTTATTATTTTGTATAAATATATTCTTAGTAATATTAAAAGAATATATTTTGAAAACATCAAAATAAAGATTTATTTTTTATACATTGACAATATAAAAAGTTTATCCAATTATCCATTCATGTGATAATATATCAATAAATATGATTAACGTTCACCCCCACTACTTGAAAAATCATGTAGAATAAAAGAATTTATTGGATAATAACATAAAAGTATAAAACTTGTTTATACATACCTTCAACTAAAATAAGATAAAATTCCCATAAGTAATTCTAAAAATACATCAATTTATATATACATTCCTAGTCTCTTTTTTTTTTTTTTGGTTACAAGAGATGTACCCAGTCTTTTTAATAAATTTTAAATCAAAGAAAATAATAGGCCCAAGCCCAACACCCCAATCTATATGAATTCTTGAACTAATTTTGATCCTTTAATTTTCCTCCCCTCTGTAATTTACAAAAAGTAGTAAAACCTATAAAAGGAACCCGAGTTAGGCAGCAGGGTTTGGATCATTAGGGTTTTGGGTCATCTGTCTTGGTTCCGTAGTCGGCGCAGAGGAACATCAGTAGACGAAGCAGCGAAAATGGTACTCTCTCACTCATCCATCGAAATCACAATCTTTCATCTTCATATTTTAATTAATTGCAGTGATTGAGTTTGGTTGTTGTTGTTTGATATGGCAGCCGTCGCATAAGACATTCAGAATAAAGAAGAAGCTGGCGAAGAAGATGAGGCAGAACAGGCCCATCCCTTACTGGATCCGCATGAGGACCGACAACACCATCAGGTCTCTCGTCTCTTTCTCTTTCTAATGGATATTCATTCTGTACTATGCTTCATTCGCTTTCGCTAACGCTCCCTCTCTTTCTCTTTCAGGTACAATGCTAAGCGCCGCCACTGGCGTCGCACCAAGCTTGGATTCTGAGGTGCTTGCCCTGTTCCCGTTTTGCCCCTAAGGCATCCAGCTTTATTAAATTAATTAGGGTTTTTTTTCTTTTTTCCATATTTTTTTTGCAAAAAAAAAAAAAATGTTTTGGATGTAATGTTTTGCATCTATTCGAAGACCAGTGTGACTGATGCTGTAAACCACCGTTTTGATCTTCATTTCTTCGCTTATCATCGTAGTAGATAGGTACTTGTTTGGCATTGCTTTTCTTGTTCAAAATTCATGATTGCGACAATCTATTCCACAAACTGTCTGGCCAATGTGATAACGCTTTATGCCGTGCCCGTGCGATTCTAATGTGATGTAGTTTGAATTGAATTATAAGTCCTAGTTAATTTCTCTGTCACATCTGTTAATTATTGAAGTTTTGAGACGGAGTTGATTATTACAAGTGTGATCATTTAGCTCTTTAGAGAGACCCTGCTATAGTTTTTGCTAAGGTTTATTGCCTTGTGATGTCTGTTATTCCTTTCTACACTACTTGCCTCTCACGTTTATTGATACTTGCACTCTCTCATCTTCCTGATAATGTCTTAATGTTCTTCCCTTCCCCTGAAGCATTGGATGAAAGCCCCCAAGTTATATCAGCATGCGAGCAACATCGTTTTATTTTTCTTTTCAGGTTTAGTTGCAAGTGCGTGTTTGCCTAGCTGATATTTATTGTGACAACTTTGTGCCTGTCTCTCCTTCTACTCTTGTTTATCTTTTTCCTTATCTCAGTCTAATTCTTCTCCTATATAGTTTGTGTTTTCGGAATTGCAGCTGTATGTTGTCACTAGTTTGGTATGTGTACATCTTGTTTTACCATTTGGTATGTGTAGCTGGCTATGTCTGATACACATGGATATACCGCATGATTGATTATTGATGAACTTGAATAACATTTTTCCAATGGGACGTTGGGAATCTTTTCCCAAGATCCTCTCTCGCTAAGGTGATACTATGATTATTTATATGAAATATTTTGGAATGAACTAGTTATCTATACATAACTTCAAAATGCTCAAACTAAAAATATATCGGATTCCTTGTTGTCCTGTTGATAAGATCAATCAACAATAGGGTAGCTAGGATTTTCTCACTTGTCAGTCAACTCTATCTCGCGCCCTGAAATGAGTGTGATTCTGCTCCTTTAATGAAATCATGCTATTTCGATTATATCCTCTCACTGTGCGAACTTCTTCAACTTGCTACTAACTGGCTTCAATGGTTATTTCGTTTTTGGTCGATGCTTCCAAAGTTTGATACAATGTCCGAATCTTAAGGCCCAAGACTAGACCCAACCCTTGTGATTATGTCATGTCCTAACCTTTCACCCATCCATTGCTGAAAGCTATGGGTTCACGCAAAAAAAAAAAAAATTGTTTTTCGTTTCACGGTTTGGTGAGGTTGAAAAAGTATGCTACCAGTACCTATTATGTTGGTTGTTACTTGCTAGTCAGTTCATTTTAAGGATGATCGAATCATCTGTAAACCTGTTCTTTATCCCTGTTATTGCGATTGAAGAACGTGTGGTTAGAACATGAAGTAATCTGACAATAGGACTCAAAGCAAATTGCTTGCATGATTTGTCAAGTGGAACTAAAAAAAAAAAGAGTATAATAAAGGCATCTCATCAATTAGAAAAAGGTGAAGGTGAATGCTCTGGTCATGTTGGCAGTCAATGCCTTCCGTGGTGTTGTTGCATCCGATGAGAAACTGAGTTGTGGATTGTGTCCTGTGGAAACAATAGTGATGTAGTGGGTCTGACATCTCATTTTTGAACGTTTCAATAGAAACAAAATTGAGAAGGGATGCAATGAGGAGTCCCTTTAGACATCCGCTCATTGTCGCCCCGCTTCCATATTTTCAAAGAACCAAATTTCTCAGCAATATTTTGATTGTACTTAGTTTGTCTGTTGGTTCGTATCACAAAAAATATCTCTCTTCAACTTAAACTCACTATCTTCTTTCTTGCTCTTTCTCATTCTCATCCTTGCTTCTTCTTATGGTACAAACAACCAAACAAGTTCCCCCCTTTGATATGTACATATTCAAATTCCTCGATTTAATGTTTAATGAATGAACCCGTTCGTATGGAAGCAAATGCGATTCCTCAAGGATTTTTGCACTTTTATGCTGCTCACAGAGGGTAATGCCACCGGTGAGCCCCCCACAAACACGAATACTAAGGAAAAAGTCAATGAAGGTGTGGAAGTTGTGAAATCCGCTGAAAAGGAAGAGCCTTTGAACTGTATTGGGGTGTTGAAGAGTAAAGTTGGTGACGATCGTAGTGATGCCAAGGCAAAAAGCAACTCTTGTAGGCTGGTGTTGGTGTTAACGAATGGGAAGGTGGAAAGGTTGGTGTTTGGAAGCAGAAGCCTGACAGACAAAGGAAGAATTTGAAGGAGATTCCACACTAAAAAGAGGTTTTTCCCCCATAATTACCCACTCCATGACTTTAGCTTCTGTGGAATCCACAGAGTTCGCAACGCATCTTTCACTGGATGCCACAAGCACCACCACCGAAGGCATTGACTGCCAATATTACTAGAGCATTTGCCTTAGAAAAAACCTGCGGTAAATGATGCAGGGGAACATAGAGGCTCTGCTGGCTGCTATTTTTGGGTGTTACGCACATGCCGATGTGAGTCAAGTCAGTCAACACATTAGGTGCCTAATGTGATGTGTTTAATTGTGCACTTGACATGTGTGATGGTGTGAAGCAATGCAAGGATTAGATTAACGCAAAACAGTGCAATGGCTACAGTGCGATGCAAAACAGTTTTAATAATTCTTTTTTTCCATTTTATTACAAAAAATTCAGCTTGTCTGAATTCTTAACAATGTACAGTGTCTTAATTTAATATTTTTTTTCTTTTAAAAGAATTCAACTTTGTTGTATTCTTCACAATGCACGGTCCTTTTTTTAAAGGCTTTTTACCAGAATTTGGCTTGTCCGCACTGTTAAAAAAAGAATTTTTTTTTGCTTTTTCCTTTTTTGAACATTTCGGCTTGTCCTACCGAATTGTATAGTCGAATTTTTTTAATAATTCTTCTTTCTTTTCTTTTTTTGTTTTCAGTAATTCATCTTGTCCAATTTCTTAACAATGTCCCTTTAGAAATTGTAAGAATAAGTGTGAATGATTGTAATATTTTATTTTTTAATAATTATAATATTTTATATTATTTCTTATAACATATAATTAATAAGTAAATTAGAAATTAAGTTAAAAAAATCTTTACACATCACTTGAAGCACTAAGTGTGCGTGTTTGGATAAAATATTTTCAAAATACAAGAGAATTTAAGATATTAAGAAATTTAAATGTATTAATTAAATTTTTTTTAATTTTAAAATTTTTTATTTGGATAGATAATTACATTTTCTTCATTTGTAAAACACTTTATTTAGATGAACTAATTACATTAACTTCATCTTAATATATCTTATTTGAAAAACAATTTTTTTAAATGCAAATTTTTTTAAATAACCAAAATTCAACTAATCTAAAACTATGCCTGTAGTCGTTGTACTGCACATTGTTAAGAAATCGGACAAGCCGAATTTTTTGTAATAAAAAGGAAAAAGTAATTATTAAAAATGTCTTGCATTGCACTGCCTTGCGTTAATTTAATCTAGCCTTGCACTGCTTCACACCATCACACATGCCAAGTGCACAATTGAACACGTTAGACACCGTAGACGTTCACTCACATTGACAACTCACATCGACACCTGACTAATCACCGTTAATTTTTGGCAGCCCGATTAGAGTCACACGGATCATGAGTGCTGTTTCCAAAGAAGATTGGTGAATCTCTCGGTCATTTTTATCTATATCTCTTGACAATTCACCATGTGGGACAGGAGCACGGGAGGAAAGCAAAGCACAAGCCAACGATACCCCCTTTCTTCTTCAAACTTAGCATCACAATATTTTATATACGGTTGACTCGAGAGGACGGATCCCAAAAGACCAAATTACCTTTTGGTAATATCTTCATTTTCTGAATTTCATACACCCAAGGTAGGGAATGCAGGGCAAAAATCAGATTCCAATGTTCGACGAACTAGATACTCTTATGTACACAAATTTTTCCCCCACAAAAGTAAATTTAAATTCTTTACATTTGTAATTTGTTATTAACAATCCAATGCTCTTCTCCCACTTTTAGGACAATACTCTTTCCGAATGTACGTGTATTTGTATATTTTGGGGCAGAATTATTGCGTTGCGTGTAATACAGAAACGGTGTGGTTGGCATGGATCTGTCTGCAATTTTGAGTCTTGGGCAAAACCCAAGTGGTTTCGTATCATCATTATCACAAATAATGTCTTGGATTCTCACTGTTAGCGTGTATCAAAGCGACGACCACCTTCAGTTCACCTGTGAAACTCTGAGCGTTCCTCCAAGCTCAATGGGAACAAGAGGGATAAGTGAGTGGAGAACATCTGTGATCAGTGGACGGTAACTTGGCTCTGGTTGCACGCACAACACAGCTACAGCAGCAACCTAACAAGTACAAAGTCCAATAAATTTAAGCGACAGTGCATACATAATTCTTTAATTATAAGGAACCAAGTACTTGCAGTATCATCGCCAACATGATTCAAGTATAAAACCGGAAAATGTGTCTGAGTTCTGGCTCCGAGGTTCACAAACCTGGTATAAGTGCTTCAGATCCATTGTGTCCTTAATCACCGGATCCACAATGTTTGGAAGTTTGGATCTGTCTGTGAGTTGTGGCATGGCCTGCAAAGTGCAAACCATAAATATTTATGTCATCTTCCATACTTGAGCATGAACTCGATCGAGTAATTAAGATCTCATGGAATTAAAAGCAGCCCCATACCCATGTGACAATGGATTGGCACTGAGCTGGTGCCAGTTTTTCCACAGGCTGCCTTCCTAACAGGAGCTCCAGAAGCACAACCCCAAAAGCGTATACATCGCTTTTATCAGTCAATTTGCCTGTAAAATAAGTGAATTGCAATCCCTCAATGAATAATTCCACGAGTTTTGTTACGTATAATTTTCACATTTTTCCATGAATATGCTCTCGTGTAAATCCAAGCAATTTCACCATGTTTAATAAAAATCATTGGAGAACAGATCCATTTCAAATATACTGAAGGGATAAAACATCTACTTCAATTAAAAAGAATCACTCAACAATTAAAATATACTCAAGCCATCATCATCAAATTATATGAATATTACTTTTTTTTTTTTCGGTGGTACATTCCGGATACCAGTTTTTGTCACTGAGAAGAAGCATCCGGAGCAAACAAGGCGTATGAGATTGTGAGGTAACTCACAAAATAATCCATTTAAATAATTGAGATGAGATGTCATGTCAACTTGGCAGGTATATGAGCAAGACAAGCACAAGATTCACAGATCATATATGTCTCAAACCCACCCTAAAGTCATGGCATAATTGAATGCAACAAGGGTCCAAAAGAAACGATTATTGGATCCGGTTTGTTGAGACCTTAACTATTCATTAAACATATAGCAACCTGTAAGAGCAATGCATATGCCGTGTGAAATGATGAGTTGGGGTGGCATACCATCAAGAAGATACTCCGGGGCAACGTACCCCAATGTGCCTGAAAGCTTGATGTTCTTCTTGTTTTGGGTCCCATCAGTTATAGCAAGGCCAAAATCAGAAAGCTGGATCCACCAACAATAAGTAAATGTGGGTTGGGTGCATACAGAAAGTAAGCTTTAGTGAATACAATAAATGATGATCACAATGTTAATACAAAAGGGAAATCATTTTTATGGAAATTTATATACGGTCTTTACCTTGGCATTGAAGTTTGCATCTAAAAGAATATTAGAAGATTTCATATCTCTGTGGATCACCGGAGGATAACAGTGCTCATGCAGATATTCTAATCCTCTGGGTCAGCATTAACCAAATAGTTTTGTTAGCACACAGCGACGCAGGCTACAAACTACAAAGCACAATAGAAAGATCGAAAACTAATTAAGAAAGATAACCTTGCTGTGTCAAGAGCAATCTTCATCCTCCTATGCCAAGTCAATGCCGAGCCACGAGGAGGTCCTTTAACATATATATATAATTCACTTCATTAATTTTTCAATTTGTGTCTTCTTCTACTGTGGAAAATATAATAACAGATGCAGAATTTTACCATGTAACTGAGCTTCCAAGGATCCATTTTGCATCAACTCATAGACGATGAATCTCGTGTCCCCATTAATGCTACAGCCTAGTAAAGGAATTATATTTGGATGCTGAATTTTGCTCAACAATTCCACCTCGTTCTGCAAATTCATGTGATTATTCAATACAAGATAGCGCAGAAAAATGAAATAAAATAAAAAAAAATTACAGTTTTCAAGGGACAGAGAAGCAGTGAATGAGGAAATCAGTAGCAGGCCGGCAATAAGAACCTCAAATTCTCTCTCAGCATTTTGACTTTGACAATGTAATTTCTTGACGGCAACAACGAGGTTATCATGATCCAAACGAGCCTTGTAAACACATCCAAAACCTCCCTCACCCAAGATGTTGCTTTCCTCAAAATTGTTGGTGGCTTTCTCTATTTGCTTATAATCGATTATTGGAACACACCCCTTCATACCAACCGTCTTGATGGCACTGAATTTACTCAAAAATGTTGCGGCCGTGAGCCCTTTCTCTGTATCTTTACATTCAAAAAGGAAAAAGGAATCTCAGACTGACAACATACAAAGGAAGCAATTTTAGAACTGTGAAGCAAAAACATGAATCTGAGAAACGGAATGGTGCAAAAGTAAATTGATATGTACCTGAGCTTTGGACATTTTTATTTTTCCTATTTGATTTGGATAGATACTTTCTACGATAAATCCAGAAGCATAGCAAACTCAAGATTGCTGCACCAAGTGAAGCGGCGGCTACGACCAGAGCTATTACCACTTTCTTGTGCGGATCACTTCGTTGCTGTTCTTCCCCCACCTGAATTCCTGATCAACATGTTGCACATATAGTTCTGTTCAGTGAGCATTAAAAACTGATACTGCAAATGCATAAGATCCAAATGATGAGAAGTAAAAGAGCAATATTTCTTAATTATCAGCATAAAGTTACAATAAATCATTAGCATTAAATGCGGCTGCAAAATTCAGGAATTGAAATTTGGAAACTGTTGAGAGAGAGTTGAATGAGTACCAGGTGGGAAAGCATGGAGGGAATTGGAGTTGGAAAACGGAGCAATGGGTTGGGGAACAGGAGGGTCTACAGCAGCAACGTGAACCCAAAAGGGTCGGTGAAGAATGAGAAGCAGCAAGAGAATCATAGGAACGAGGTTCATTTTCCTTGTTTGTTGTGTGTCGTTTGAGGAATTGGAATACATGAAGATTGAGATGTGTGTGTGAGGTGAGGATGCAGCCTGAAAAGGAACACACACAAGTAGACACAGAGAGAGAGAGAGAGAGAGAGAGAGAGAGAGAGAGTTTGCAAGTTGTGAAGCCAATGTAAGTTAGTGTGTTTTTGATTTGGATCTTCCAAGGCTTGACTTTCTTTTTTGTTTTTCAAAAAAATAGAAAAGAAGAAGAAGAAAAAAGGTACTCTGTTTTCTGTTTTATCTTTTGATTCCTCTTTTGAGCACTCACTTTCCCAATATACTTTTGTTTTTATATTTCTGCTACTGTCCTTCTCTTGCTATCTCTGCACAGCACTATTATAACGGTGAATACAGCAACTTAATTTTATTTTTTTTTTTGTGTTTGATGATAGACTTTTCCTATCTTTTGAATCTATTATGAATCTTTTATTATTAATTATTAGATTAAATTATCTATTAAAAATAATAATCATTTAATAATTAATAATAAAAAATTTAAAAATTTAACCTTATAATTTGTCTTAATTTTTAAGGTGGAGGGGCAAGTGCATGACAAACATGTGCACTTGTGCTTCTTATTTGCTGCTGCAACCTTGGACATTTCCCTTTCTTCTTTTCCCTTCTCGCTAAAAGTCTCATGCACCACCACTCCACCAGCATAAAGAAAAGATAAAGACCGTGAATGCCTGCATCATTACTTATTTCACTACTATGCCTCAGGGAATAATAACTACACCTTCTTAAAATGATGGGCAAAATTATTATTTGGAGATGACAACACGTTTCTTTTTCAACGCCTTCTAATCGTCATTATTGCACATAAATATCTTTGTCTCGATAATAAATTGTATATTTAATTTGAGTGAATTACGTTTAATGACCCTTAAGATTGACGGTTTTTTGGGTTGGTTTAGTGTATACATTTTCTTATGTTACAAACAATTACCAAGTAATAGTAAACATGAATTTATATTCATATAAGCTTTATACATAAGAGATTTTGTGGGTGTTCATATATCTATTGTTTAAAATATAATTTAAAATTATATACATATACAGATTATAATATTCAACGGGTAGATAAACTACATATCTGACAACAGTGCATCAAATTTTCCCACTTGTACTGAACATCTTACGTTAACCCTTTCCTTTTGAAATTAAACTAATCTAATGAAGTCAGCCACGTGATAATTCTTGCTCACTACCAAGAGGAGGAGGAAAGGACGGTATACCGTATACAGCCTCTTCCTTTCTTCTTCTTTTTTTTCTTTTTTCCAATTAGATGCGGTATAAAATATTTTTCTTTTTTGACATAGTCATAGCTAAATTTTTCCTAGCGAGCTATAAAACCGGCCTCTTTCATTTGGTGTAACTGTTTGTACTCACGTGAGTCAATGTCATCGTCCGATGCGAAGGATAATCTAAAGCAACCCATGAAAGTCATGGGCATTACTCGTTAATGAATAGATAATTGGTAGAAGATTATGGTTAAAAAGCGCCACTTCAGTATATAGGTAGTGGAAGTAGACGTGACGATGAGAATTATTTGGCTGGAAAAAGGTAGAGGAATTTGCGCATTAGAATATTGGTAGAAAAATTAACGCACTTCACGTGTTAGGTATAGTATGGATTTGAATTTTGGAATCGAAATACGTCAGTCCAGCTATTATAGACAAATAATTATTTTGTTCTCTCCTTTCAAAATAAAATAAAATTAATGCGGCTGAAATATTGATGATTACTGTGTTGATGTGACAGTTATGGTCACCGGAGAGATCCAAACTAGCTAATGTGGCTGGTGCTTTTGCAGAAAATACGACGCCTGCCTAAATTTCCAGGAGAAGGAAGAAAAAGGTAAAAAATGCATGAACTAAAATCTGAAACCAATGAACTCATCGAACTATCAAAGGCCCACTTTTTATTTTTATCACAAGGCCCACAGTAGAATTGGGGCAATCATAAATCAGAATGGTCCAATACGTGTGGGGGGGTAGTGGGAGATATTTATTTCATTAATGAAGCACCGCTCCAAACACACCTGCCTCGCACATTGGGCTTTCCGTTACCTGCTCGAGCCTTTGTTTTGCTAGAACTTGTCTAATGGAAGGTCACTTTATTATAATGAGAAAATCCACCCTACATTTAACAAAAACTAAAGCCGAGTAAGAGCAATTTACTTTATTTTGATATCCAAAAGATGAATCTAATTTGATATTTACTTTACCATAATTGAATGAGTTCGTGACAGCCACTTTAATTTGTCTTTTCCTATTTATGTTTGGGTCTTTTGACTGTTTTATTTTTAAGAGAAAAAAAAAAAAGGATTGTTGATGGCCAATGAAGATATAAATTGAACACGAGTTGTGTTATTTGTATTTATTATATGTAAAATAACATGTCAATTCATACATCATCCACTTCATTGCTTAACTAACTGTTACAGCTTTTCTTTCGTGTTATCTTTTGTTTTTTCTCTGTGTTCCTTACAGTATATAACTTTTAAATATCACTGAAATAAAGGCTTTTCTTTTCCATTCTCTGTGGGAAGTAAATAAGAGAACTTCCTATTAAACGGCTTTATTCGTTCATGTCTTAATCAGTTACTTGACAGGAGATTAGGACGCCTCTGCTAGTCTTCTTCAAAATAAAATTTAAAGCCAAAGAAATTAAATCAAAGAAATTATGGCAAGGAAATGAGGTTCAAATCGAAAGAAAGAATTTATATGCATTCCAAATTTCCAATTAGACATGTAGGATTCACCCAAAAAAAAAAATGTAGGACATAGTTGAACACTCACCCATAGTCATGCTTTAAATACTATGATGACGGCATCCATTAGGTAGTGGCTATAGAAGAATGATTGCGCTGGTACCGTCAAATTAAAATCGTAAACTCAGTGCACCCAAAAAAATTAAATTCGCAAACTCAAATAATTTCAATGACGCGTTGGAAAAAACCTGTACGTAGATTTGGGCTTGCTTTTCATTTAAATCAATCTAAAGAGAGAGAGTGTTCTTCATTCTTCTTCACCCCAATGGAATTTCGGAGATTAAAAGTGCTTTTTCTAAGGCTTCGAACGCGCTCAAGGCCGAGAATATCTCTCCCCCAAAATGCTTCCTACAAAAAAGCAAATGTCAAATTCCCCTATAATTAATATTTTGTCGAATCATATGGCATATATAATCAGAAAAGGTTGCGAGTTGATTAAGTTACTATTTGGTAGGTGTTAATATATCTATAATGGAGTAAGCATAAAGGAATGAACCCGATAACTTTGAAGTTCATTGATTTCATGGTTTGTCGCCTTTCTTTCTTTTTGGATTATTACGGATCATCTCTACATTGAGAAAGATGTGAGACATGAAATGGAGGGCCATAGATATAATTTCAAATCAGGATTGGTTCTATGCATGATCAAAGAATATCCAAAAGAAAAAAAAATACATTATTAATGTATTTTTTTTATACAAACATCTAATTAATCATACATCATTGTGTTATTAAGATGGTTCGAATCTTATAATAATCATTTAAAAAATCATACATATATATATATATATACACACACAATATAATATCTTATAACAAGTTAATAGTATAATGTATTTTACGCCAACAACATAGTAAAATTAATATTTCTAAAAATGGAAGACAAACAAAATTTATTCATGTTAAAAAAGTATGACCCATACTTGAGCATCTGCATCTATAGCAATTTTTTTTTCCCCTTCAATTCTAATTCATTCAACTACTTTGGTTAAACACAAGTGACAACACCCTAACAAATTTATTTCTGGTATCCCTCACTACCCTTCTTTTTCTCGTAATGGGCGGTACTCCCCATTTATGTATGTAATCGCTTCCAAACAAAATACGTAGATGCCGTTGGAAGCTATCGGGAAAAATATTAATAAAAAGTTAACCATACAAATAGCTAAACATTAATTGGCCAATACGGGATCAATACCACACCATGCATGCAATAAAAAAGACAAAGTAATAATTAATGTTAAACAATTATTCTAAAATAATGACAGCAAAATAACTTGCGATCGATCGCATTGTGAACTGTTGCAACTTGTTTCTCCAATCTGCTTTATGATTGTTGGTTTGCATCCTCAAACTCGGATCTGATCCTCATATGAATTTTTGACGGAATCTTATCATGTCAAATTCTCACCTTTGATAAAGTTTTTTTTTTATAATTATTATTTTTAATTTGATCAATAGCAAGATTTAAAACATGATCTTGTCTTGGTATAAAAAAATGCTAGCGGATTTACATCCCTAGCTCATTGACGACCTTTTAACAATAATATTCACTTTGTAAATGGGGTTTTTAACACAAACAAGGTCTAATAGTTTAAGTTTGTATATGAATTTAAAATAAACTGCAACCATCTTTACTAATACCAGATCCACACAATCACTCACAAATATTGTAACAATGGAAGCTTAAAGAGAAAAAGGAATATTATGAAACTTTATTCAATTCACTAATCTTGTAATTATACACACAATCTTAACAACTTCTCACATTTCACTCTTATTTTTTCATTATTACCTTATACAATGGAAGACATGGCCTTTTATAGGCATATCTTCATTATACAGAGACAAGCATGCAATAAATGTTAGCATGACATAGCTACACCTATATGTTGGTCTTAAGCTTCAATTTCAAAGAAGCATTTAATGCAAAAACAAACATTCAACAACTACATTTAATACAAAAGCAAGCAAGACATTAAAAATTATTAATGATAGTGTTGATAATATGACATTAATAAATCTAGCATTTAATGCTTGATTTAATTTTTTTTTTTAATATTATCTCTCTTAAACCAAGTATTTAAAGTTGATCATTCCAAGTATTTTTTTAACTTGTAGAATAACTCATTCTTCAAAGGCTTTGTAAAAATATATGTAATTTGATCTTCAATGTGACAGTGATCAATCAACAATACTTTCTTAGCCACCAATACTCAAATTTTGTGGAATCGAATATCTATATGTTTGGATCTCCCATGAAATACTGGATTTTTGCAAAGTGCAATAGCAGATTTGTTGTTACAGAATATTTTTTGTTGGGAGTATTTTGCTTATGCTTCAAGAATTCTTCTAAGTTACATTGCCTGTGTACCACAGCTGACTGCTCTAATGTATTCAGCTTCAGCTGTGGAGAGTGCAACAACGGGTTATTTATTTGAAGATCAACATATTGTGCCAGATCCAAGATGAAAAGCATATCCTGAATTACTTTTCCTTATTTCTACGTCACCTGCCCAATCACTATTTGTATATCTAACAAGGCTCACATCATTAGCATCACCATAAAAAATTTTATCAGTCATAGTACCTTTGATATATCGAAGAACACTTTTAGCTGCTTGCAAATGACAGGTGCGCGGCTCCTCCATGAACCTGCTTAATAATCCAATTCCAAAAAATATGTATGGCCTGGTTGCAGTCAAATATATCAAACTTCCAATCAAACTCTTGTAATTGGTAGGATCCACAGTTTTTCCTTTATCTTCTCTTATCAATTTCAGTTTCTCTTCAACTAGAGTGAAGACTGACCTTGAATTTTCCATCTGAAACTTCTTTAAAATATCATTAGCATATTTCTTTAAAGAAATGAAATTGCCATGATCCTGTTGAACAACTTCAATGTCTAGAAAATAAGACATTAGACCCAAATCTGTCATTTCATAATGTTTCACCATGACCTCCCTGAATTCTGCAATCATCTTCAAATTATTTTCAGTGAAAATCAAATCATCAACATAAAGGCATACAATGAGTATATCACAAAACTCAACAGATTTGATGTATAAAGTATGTTCAAATGGGCATATTTGAAAACCATTCTCAATGAAATAAGAATCAATCTTCTTGTACCATGCTCTTGGTGCTTGTTTCAAACCATTTAATGTCTTCTTCAATCTGTAGACTTTGTCTTCTTCTCCAAAGATCACATAATCTGCAAGTTGCTCAACATATACTTCTTCCTCCAAAGTACCATTCAAAAAAACATACTTGACATCCATTTGATATATCTTCCACTTATTTTGAGCAGAAAGTGAAACAATCATCTGAATTGTATCAAGTCTATCAATATGGGTAAATACCTCAAAGTAATCAATACTTGACCTTTGCTTGTATCCCTTCGCAACCAATCTTGCTTTGAACTGACCAATCTCACCATTGGACTTATACTTTGTCTTGTATACCCATTGCACTCCTATCGGCTTTTTATCTGTGGACAATTTTGTTAGTATCCAGGTATCATTTTTCTCAATTGTAAAATTTTCTTCACCTATTACTTTTCTCCAATTCATATCAGTGGAAGCGTTTTCAAAGCTTGCTGGTTCATAATTTGCAAATAAAGTAAAATTGATAATCTCCTCATCAAATGGATCATTATCATTGCTTACAATATAACCCTCCCAGTCTTGCTGGTAATTGACAATTCCTTTGAGATCGACTTGATGATTCTGGTTGAGCTGATGTGCCTGCCTGTCCATCTTCTTCTTCTTCTTCTTCTTCTTCTTCAAAATTGTCAGAAATCATCATGGGCTCCTTCTGAGTTTTGGAAGACCAATCCCACATTGCTTCTGTATCAAAAGTCACATCTTGACTGATGATCCCCTTCTTTATATCTAGATTATTCAATTTATATGCCTTAGAATTCATGTTGTAACCAATGAAAATACATTTCTCACCTTTGTTATTCAATTTCTTCCTTAATTAATTTGGTGTATGAACATATGTATTACATCAAAAAAATTTGAGGTGATGTATTGAAGGCCTTCTTCTACTCTAAGCTTCTCTATGAGTCTTATTATGAACACTCATTGTTGGGCACCTGTTCAAAATATACACAGCAGCAGCAACAACTACTTCTGCCCAAAATTCTTTTGGCAGCTGTTTGAACTGCAACATGCATCTCACCATATCCGTGATTGTCATGTTCTTCCTTTCAACTATTCCATTCTACTGAGGAGTGTATTTAGTTGTCAGTTAATGTTGAAACTCATGCTGCTCAACGAAATCTGTACATGTAAGATATTCTTATCCTCTGTCTGTGCTTAGAATATTGATTTTGTAGCCACTTTGATTCTCCACAAATGCCTTGAATGACTTGAAAACATCACATGCTTTTGATTTCTACTTTAAAAAATACACTCAAGTCTTTCTATTAAAGTCATTAATAAAAGTAATGAAATACCTACTTCCAGTATATGATGGAACATCAATGGTGCATAAATCTGAATGCACAATTTCCAACAACCATTTTGCTCTATAAGATTTTCCAACAGGAAATGATTCTTTGTGCTTCTTTCCCACTTGGCAAGTCTCACAAATACAATTAGGAATTTGAATAATTGGCAAACCAGAAACAATTTTTTTTCTTAACAGGTAATTTAATCCAGAAAAATGATAATGCCCAAAATGCATGTGTCACAACCAGTTATCATCAAATACCACTGAACTCAAGGAAGAAAATTTTTCATGTTGAATTTTTAATGGGAAAAGTATGTTCTGAGTCATTTTTACCTTGTTATAAATCTTCCATTATTGTCAAATATTGTGTAGTATCCTTGATAAATTCGAATATTATAGCATTTCTTTGACAACTGTCCCAAACTCAACAAGTTGTGATGAAGACTAGGAGCATAAAACACATCCAAAATGAAATTATGAGAACCATCTTTCAATTTTATTTTTATCCGATCTTTTCCCAAAATCGGAATATCCAATTTGTTGCCAAATTCCACAAATGATTTTATAGTTTCATCTAATGAAAAAATAACTCATTTTTCCCACACGTGTGATTGCTGCAACCATGATCTAAATACCATATATTTTCTTCTACGTAAAAAGAATTGCTTGCCAAAAATAGACTGTGGATTATAATTCTCTCCAATATCTCGACACTGATTTTTGAAAACATTTGTTTGAGTGCTAATGCTTTGATTCATTAGTCTAAATCTGCAATCTGCAGCTCTATGCCCAAACTTTCCACACTGAAAACACTTAAAGTTTGTTCTTTCTTGATAAAAACTACCTCTTCCTTTTGCTTGATTTGCAAGCCCAAAATTATTTCCTCCTCTTCCTTGATTGTGTGGTCTGAAATTATTGCCTATTTCTTGATTGTAATTAGTGTCACGACTTCTTCCTCTAAAATTTCCTCTGTCTCTGCTTCCTCTTCCTTGGCCACAACTTCTACCTTTTCCTCTATGGCTTGATTCAGTAAATCTGTTCAAATTAACGTGACTCTTCAAGGCTTCTTTTGCTAATTTTTCCGTCTTCTCCAAGATCTTGGTAACATGACTTTCTATGCTTCCCTGCAATTCTGTAATTCTCATTCTGTCTATGTCATGTGACTCAATTACTGTAGTCATCACATGATCAAATTTGATTGGCATAGTGCGAAGGATTTTCTCAACCGCCTTGCTGTCTTCAATATTTTCTCTATATACTCTCATCTTATTGACAAGGTTAGTGGCATGAGAAAGATATTGTTCAACAGCTTCTGAGCTGGATACTTCATACTTTTCATATTCTTTGCGCAAAGACTATAGTTTGGATTTTTCCGCCTTCTCTACATCTTTGTAAGACAGCTTTAAAGTATCCCATGCTTTTTTGGCGATTTTGGTATTTGCAATTTTCCCAAACACCAAATAATCCACTCCTTGATGGATTTGTGACAGGGTCAATTGGTCTATCCTTTGAGTTGCTTGATTTGCTTCTTATTGAGTGCCTGGTTCAACAAAGCTCCAAATATTGTGAGCTTTTAAATTGGTGCACATTAAAGTCTCTCAATAATAATAATAATAATCAAGTTTCTCATCTAATTTGGGACCAAACCAAACAATGTTATAATTGTTTGTCATACTGACTCTAGAAAAATTAATTGTATGAGACCACTCTTATTTCTCACAAACGCTCTAAAATTTGGCGCTGAATTTAACCAACTTTCATACCAATATGATATTATATCCACACAATCACTCTCAAATATTGTAACAATGGAAGCTTAAAAAGGAAGAGGAATATTATAAAACTTTATTCAATTCACTAATCTTATAACTACACAAATAATCTTAACAACTTCTCACATTTCACTCTTATTTTTTTTATTATTACCTTACACAATGGAAGACATGGCCTTTTATAGACACATATTCATCATACAAAGACAAACATACAATAAATGCTAACATAATATAGTTATACCTACATGTTGATCTTAGACTTCAATTTCAAAGAAGCGTTTAATGTAAAAACAAATATCCAACAACTACATTAAATGTAAAAGCAAGTATGATAACAAAAATTATTAATAATAATATTGACAATATGATATTAATAAATGCTAGCATTATCAACAAGAGTTGGCTCAAGTGATATATGTTTGAGTTCCCTTAAGCAAGGTCTCGAGTTTAAGCCTTGTGTATGGAAAAAATTTTCACTAAAAGAGTTAGTCCCACCATGATGTGAATGTTCCCGACTTGAGCATGGCTGCATCTAGTAAAGGATACTTGTGTCTAGGAAAAAATATAAATGTTAGCATTTAATGTTTGGTTTAAATTTCTTTTTTTAACATGTACAATAAATTGATGCGTTGTAAGTGGATTGTACCTTTATTTACATGTTGGGCCGTCGCCCGAAAGTCAAAAAATTGGGGTATCGCTATTTATTTAAAATACTTTTCTTATTCAGGCAATACATGATGAGTGATAAAAATTAAGAAAGAGAAATCTGTAATAACTAATAAACCATACAGTACTGTGCAACCGGTTTTTTCCCCCCCGTCTCTACAGGGGAAAATTCAACCACGTCACCACCGCCAAACAAAAAGAGTTTTTTTTTTAAAAAAAAGTGAAAGTAAGAATAACAGAGCTGCAGACAGCCAAACAGATTAGGAAGCTAGCGTAGAGGCCAAGTTGACATTGCCCAATAGAAGGAGCGGTGAAAGACAAGCAGAGAACCACACGCCACCTCAAAATGAATGTCGGTTCATTTCTCTCTCTGGCCCCTCTCCTCTGAGGATTCTACGTCATCCTTTCACGATATGCCACGTGTATAACATGTTAAGGACATATTTAATTTTATATTTTATAAAAATATTTTAAAAATTATAAATTTCAGTTGTTAATATTTATTTTAAATTTTAAAATATTCCTTTCATAAAATTCTCAAAACATAAAAATTAAAAACTTGAACCAAAAGTTCCAGTGTCCTTCAATTTTTCTTTTGTTCAAGAGTGTCCGTCATTCTGTTAAGAACAAAAACTAGCACTTGTTTTTAATAATTTTACAACGTTAGCTTGGGCTTGGTTAACACTGAGTAAATGTGATAATTATAGCCCCTTTCACGCAGACTAATACCTCATTGATAAAAGGTTATTATAATCTTCAATTATTTGCATCTTCAGGTTTTTTAAATGATAAAGACTAAATAGCATCTCAGCATATTATTATTATCTCAATTAATATGAAGTATCAATAAAAATATGAGAATACAATAATAAAAATATAGTTAAAAATTGATGTGACCCATATTTTATGTTTTTAAAAACTAATAAGAATATAATTTTTAAATTTCACATATCAAAATAAATAATCGCATATAATTTTAGGGTCAAAGTTAAATATTTAGTAGTACTAAATTAACACTGTTCCGTGGATCTTTTTGGTTCCGTCTCACCTCCAACGCGGACGCAGCTTTCAACTTACAACTTCAAAGATCTTCAAATGCCATTAGTCAACGTTGGGCAAACCGCGTTCGCAATTCATCCAGTGCAACAAGTAGTATTATGTTGACCCACAAAGGAGGTGTAAGAAGTATTTCTTTTTTTTGGTGTGAGAAGTATTTCAAAGAGTACATAATTATAATCACAAAAAGGACTGCAGAGTGCATAATTATAACTATGAATAAAAGGGTAACATAATAAAATTTGGCTTTAATTTTCATTAATGGATAATGTAAAAATTGTTCATACAAAATCATGTGTTGGCACAATATTTATTATGATAATTGATCATTTTATAAACTACTTAACAAGTCATGTAAATTTTAATTAAATGATAGTGTATAACATTTTCATATTATAAATACATCAAAATTAAATTCATAAAATTTGATATGATGAAATGTGGGACTTAACTATATTTACTTATATGACAAAATATAATGAGAGAATTATGTAAAATTTTTAGTAATGTTTGTTTATCAAAATTAAAACCTAAATTTAATATAACTTATTATACAATTAGTTAAATTTTATAAATTAAAATTTCAATGATTATTTTTAATATATAATTATGATCATATATTTTATTTTGTAAATATATTCTTGCTTCAAAATTATCAAATATGTCAATAGAACATAGCATACTATTAATAAAGGTTATTTTTGGTTTCATATTTTTTTTATATCTTATTTTTGGTTTCATTGTACTTATTAGAAAAAGCGGAAAACCCATCCATATTAGTAAACGAGAATGGCAGCAGTTGTAATTATGTATAAGTATGAGGGCAAGCATACTCGATGGGGATGGGGATAATGACGCCATGGGAAGTTATGAAGCCACCTCAGACATGATGAGGTGAGGCCAGATACAAATAAACGCTTTAGGTGAGCGAATAATGATCCACGCGCTCCTGGGATCGTGATCGTCACCTCTCTACCACGTCCTTCAAGATTCCGGATTGGCCGATTGGTCTTTGAATATTGTTAAATAATCAAAGCTTTTTTGTCTGGTGGTAATTTCTTTTTTTTTTTCGATGTAGCTAAACAGTCAAAGTTATTAGTTAGTGTAATTCTTAAAATTCATCAAAATTAAAAGAAGACAGTAACACGTCCTCTATTTAGTTTATTTATCATTTTAATAAGATCTACAAAATTTAGAAAAATTTAAAACTAATGCTTAACTATGAATTTTTTGCTTAATTTTTAATATTTGATTACATCATTATATTGATGCCAGATTATATTTGCAATTAACTATAAATCATATAAAGTAAAATCAAGAGTTAGCTGTATTTTTTCATTAATATATGAAAATATCAAATATTATGGATTAAAATATGCATCCCAAAATGACAAATAATTCGACCAGAAATGAGTAAGTTGAAAATGAGCTAGCCCTTGCTAAACTGAGATGACCTCTATTTTAAAATAGTTAATCGAATTAAACTAAACTAGTTCACTCTTTTTTATTTTCCTTTAGATCAGAAGGTTTTATATATGAATAAAAACAAAAGTGACCATTATTATTTTTTCAACAGTTTTTATCATGGAAATAAAAAATATAATAATTCTTTTGAAATGAATTTTTATTGAAAAAAAAGAAAGCTTTATTCCCGGCGTCCAAGAGTATTTTTAATAAATTGAATTTTCACAAATCCATAATAGTATTAATTTAAATCCATCACGTGAAAAAAAATAACTGCTAGATTAATTTACGATTAAGATTTTGACTCGAATAACATTACCGACATTTTTTTTTTCCGGTAATGTAGCTAAGATTTTTTTCCTGGCACACGGAAAACCCATGAACGTATAAATGGTAACGATGTTTATTTTGTTGTATTTTATTTTTCGCCATAATGACAACGACATGGAATCACGCGGCCCAAACAGAGACATTGTGCCCGACTGGCCGCGTGAAGTAGTAAGCTTCGTCGCAGCAACGCTTTGGAGGTGAGAGTCAGACAGTGCTGTTGGTCGTAGGACCGACCAAGCCTTTGCTCATCTACGATCTTTCCTGGAGCCGCCTCGTTTCCAAATAAATACCCTACTCCTTCTGTCAGCCTCTCTCTTCATTGTAAAGAAAAGAAATTTCAACTGCAATAATTCTCCATTCCCCTTCCATTTCTCTTCCATTTCCCGACCAATCAGATGGGTGTTGCCGTTCTTCAACCACAGGATTGTCTCCGAAATCCACCCTCTCGAAAACCCCTATTCTCTCCTCCTCCCAAAATGAAACTCCCCAATCCCAACCCCAAACATTCTTCTTCTAGAACAACCCGTAACAACCCGAACCGCCAAAAGCGGGCTCAAAACGCGTCCAACCAGACCCGAGCCGCTTCCGATGCCGAACCTAAAGTCCACAAGCTAGTCATGGGCCAGGTCAAAATCCTGAAACGCGGTGAGCAGTTGACCGAAACGACGCCAGATCGAAAAACGGAGACCGTCAAGGAGGCGTTCCGTTCGACGGAGAGAGTTGGTGGTTTGTATGCTGGTTCTTCGATGTGCGTGGCGTCGCCGCCACCTAGCTCCGTTCCGGTGCCGCTTTTCCTCACTAAGAAAATCGCGGCTGTCACTGACGCCACGAATGACCTCCGGAAGATGCTAAGGCTGGAATTTTCGTGACAGTTCCTGTGAATGAAAGGTGGATTTGAACAGTGGTTGTTTTGTGATTAGGGCTTTGTAGCGCTGGGAACTTCTCTTATTTTTTCAGCGGGAAGGTCCGAGTGCGATTCTCTAATTGTTGAGCACGTTGTTCAGATTACTACCGTGCATACTGGGATTAATAATTACTCTTGTTAGCTGTGTTTGTTTTGCTGTAATAGGTGTTTAATTGATTGAAAGGATAGGCTTCTCTATGTCCATGTAATACTTTGTAAAGCATTTACCATTTAGGATATAGAAGTATTTCCCCCACGGGTTCTAGATTCTATGTATTTGTTCCAGTTTTTAGTCAAATGTATTTGTTCATTTCTGATTATATAAGTCGTCTTCCATCCACTATTTTATACTCATGTCAATTGATGCATAACTGCAAACAATAAGAAAATAAAAGTAGCTGTTAATTCCTTGCATGATTATTCGGTAAAATTATAAAGTCATTGTTCGATTTGGGGATCGGAAACGTGTTGATCCACTTCACACTATTAGAAGAATAAGTTGAATTGTAAGCAATGTGATAGAAGTTGAAGCGCATTGCTAAGAGAAAGATTCGACAACAGCAGTGAACATTCTTCAATGTGGCATAGGAAGAGGAAAACAAGGGACCATCGAGGCTGCTCCTGCGGATATTCCTTTTGGCTGGCTGCAAGAAGTTGAGAGTCTTGTTAGGTTCAAAGAGTATTTCACTATGTAATGTTGCGAGTTATGACATGGAAGAAGAACACAATCCTCAACATTCTCCAACAAAAATTTTACAGGATCATGAAAATTCACCTGCAGATTTTTTGGCCACTGAGGTCATCTTCCGCAGAGAGAAAACTCGTAAGAGTATATGATAGCGTCAGATTCAGCGCTAGTAGCATTACTCTTTGAACTTCTGTCATTTCCCCTTCTTTGAGTTGTCATACACTGAAATATATAATTTGGCAGATCCCCTATGGCAGATGCTTTGGCAGTTTATTTGATCAGTCCGATGCTTCCTGCTGCAAGATGCACTGATACTGGCAGGAAACGAGATGATTTTATCTTTGCCAAGGTAATACAATCTTTCCTGTTTTCCCAAACGTTTGATCTGAGCTGCAACACGTTGCCGGATCTGACTTTAATTTCTAATTGCATGATTATTGATATTTTCTACCTTTCACTTCCAATTATTAGATATTTGTTTTCATAGCAGGAAACTACTTCGGTTATTCCTTATCTTGATAAGAAGAGTATTGGAGTGGTTACTTATTGATCAAGTTTTCGTAAGAAATGTGTAGTACTAGTATTGATGGAGAGTGCGTTGGCTTAGTTTTGAGAATTGTTTCTTTTGTTTTCTGGAATGCTAATTGACAGAACCGCGATTTATTCTGGTACCAGCTATGGAGAGTACTTTTCTGGCTTAGTTGGCATTTGCCGAGATTAAAACGCTGCAGTTAGTTCAACAAGGAAGTACAGCATATAGCCAAATTCTTCTAACCACTGATATTTGATAGAATCGTTGGACTTTGTTAACATAGTTACATACAGTTCTGCGGCGAGAGACTTTGTCGCTTCAATTAAAGTGAACTATTACGAAACATACCAAAAAGAAAAAACAATCAAGAGAGTCAAATTTGTACCAAAACATATTGCAGAGTGCAGAGCAAAATGAAGAAATTTTGTACTTAGATAGCCAGTACGAGAGGCTCTATGAAGATAAAGATTAGAGAGGGCGGGATGTTATGATATAGAATCTAGGCTGTGAAGTCGGAGCACTTTTCAGAGACTTATTGGATTTCCAAATCGTTGCTACTTTTGATATCTACATGTTTTCTGAACTTCTCTGAGGAGATGAGTGGTCTACATGTTAAATACATGCATTGGGTTCATTTGAAGGGAGGAGATTCCAGCCTTCTAGCGAACTATGAGGACATTCAAAACAATTATATGAACTTCAGGGAGGCAGAAATGACTTCGTGAAAGGTGACATTATGTTAGACCTCCCTCTTCGAGTCAGGGAGAAAGACTCCATAATGAACCAAGTTTATTCAACAACTAACTAATTCCTTCAAATTATAATAGTGTAATCCCTTATTTATACTCTTAATTAACTAACTACTTCTATGGGGTCTAATCAATTGACCCAACTACTAATTGGGTCGTATCAACTATTCCCCCCTTCAAATCAACCTTGCCCTCAAGGTTGTTAGGAAAAAAAAGAAAAAACACAACAATTAAATTCCTAATTACATTTACTAAATTTCTTAAAACATAAATGGAACTATTAAGAAACCTATTCACATACAAATAATTTCCACCAGGGTCCCATAGTTTAATTGGACTAACAAAAATATTGTTTGGGCACTTAAGAAGCAGAAAAAATGTTGCTGTAAGCTTGCTACTAAGTTGGACTTGGCTCATCATTGTTGAACAGCTTTGAGACAACACGAATTTGGACTTGTTGGGGGCCCAAAGTTTTTGACCCAACTTAGACCATTGGAGAGGTGCTGCCCCAACCAACTTGCCCTTCCAGATCCTTCCTTGAAGCACAACAATGCTGCTAGCACCCTTCCTCACAGCTCCACCCGCCACCACCTGCCGAGGACCATGCCGGTAGCCGCCCACCAGATAAGCGCTGGCCTTTTTTGTAGCTGAAACCTGAAAAATCGTCCACCCTTATTCTCCGCTGAGTAGCCATGACACTAAGGCTGCAACAGCTGTCGCTGCGCGTGGGAGCACCGATGTCGGAACTCGCTCGCACCTGGGAACGTAGCTGTCGGTAACATCCATCTTCTCCACGTGTGGAACCACCATCGCCAGCAAAAGATTGCTCTGGCCGCTACTTGCGTGATGGACTCCGCTGCCACTACAGGCCGCCAAGGGCATTGCCATGTCGCGGTGCCAGATCTGAAGCCCACCAAAAGGTTGCATCGCCTCAATCACCTCCGTGCTTGCGTCATCATCAGTGGTCGCCGGATCTCCGCTTGCCATCGCTCCTCCACCATTGCAGGTTACTGCTTTAGCCTTGTTCTCTGTCGCCTTGTGCACTTTAGCGCCACCATTGTCGATTGCAGATTCGCGACCCTTGCTGCTCGAATCTCCTTTACCAGCATTCCCCTTCAATGCTCCTTCCAACAACTCTTTTTCTGCCTGTTCTGTGATCTGCTCACCTTTTTCCTTAATCTCTTGAAAATTTCCATCAAGAGTATAAGGTTCTTGATTTGTTGATCTTTGTGTTGGATATGTGGTTGCCCCAAATTCTTGAATTTCTTGAGCTGTTGATGGCTGTTGGAAGATCTGCAAGCATGCCTTGATCTCTTCCAATGCAAGATCAAGATCTGAAACTTCATTCCAGGAAATTTCCGAGAGGATGGGGTGAGCATTTGGTTGGTAACGATGCAAGAATGCGATCTCGAACATCGTCATGTTTGCGTTTGGATTGCGCTGCTTCCACAGCTTGAACCATCGCAATGCTTGGCCGGTTAAACCTTTCTCCGCCTCTAACAGCCTTTGTGCTTCCGGTATGCCTCTGACATTCCAGAACTGTCCGGTGCAAATGAGCCACCAATAGCCATCGCCTATTCCATTAAACTTGGGAAACTCCTCTTCAAGAACGAACTGAGTTCCTTCCATGGTGGAAGGCTCTCAACGAAAGCACCAATGTTAGACCTCCCTCTTCGAGTCAGGGAGAAAGACTCTATAATGAACCAAGTTCATCTAACAATTAACTAATTCCTTCCAATTACAATAGTGTAATCCCTTATTTATACTCTTAATTAACTAACTACTTCTATGGGGTCTAATCAATTGGCCCAACTACTAATTAGGTCGTATCACATTATTTTAAATCACCAAGTTTATCTTGCTTTGCCCTTTGCGTTCATTGAGTAGGGTTAAGATTTAAGAATAGACAATTTCATTTTTGAAATTGTTATATGAATCAATTTGTTTCACGGTAATATCACATTAAATCGATCTTCATTAATCAGATGGGGAAAAAAACACACTTACTATATTAATTAATTGCTGATTACTGGTTAAGAATTTCTAATATGCAGCACTTAATACCATAACTATGTTTGCAAGTGCCGGTTTGTGTATCTTAACCGGGTTTGTGATCCAAGTGAATTCCATTAACCGAATTTAGACATGATTTAATTTCCTTACCAAAAAAAGACATGATTTAATTTTAATATAAAAAATATTTTAAAAAATCATGACAAATAAGATCTTACTTGACTTAATGGATTAAATATTTTTTTTTGTACAATATTAACCAATAATCGAGCTTGCTTCCACCAAATAAGAAATAGCATAAGAACTAATGAGAGTTATCTCTACTAGTTGTACTTAGTACTATGTCACGACCCACCTACGGAGTATGACCGGCACGTGAGGATTTGGGTCCCCACTAGTTCTACAGAACGTGAATCGACTAATATGCATAAATAATCTAAATTTATTCAAAATATCTCAAGTTTAACTAAAACTTCAATAATATGAAATTGTTCTCAAAACATAAATTCTGAACATAAATTTGCATAAAATCCATATTCTAGGCCAAAGCCAAACATAACAAAACAATTAACAGAAATTCTGAAAATATATCATGCATGTCCGGGGATCCTGCCTACACAATTTATTGGAGCACTACTAGACTGACATAATTGACAATAAGCTCCACTTCAAAGCGAAGCTCACCAAGGAAGTCAGAGCACAACTACTGAGGATCCTGTGGTACAACTGAAAATGTAGCTGTATCTTTAGGGAAAGGAAAAGAGAGGGGTGAGTTCATCAAAACTCAGTGAGCGAGCCTCCACTCACAACCCACACGGGACAATAACAAAATACATAACATATACATGCAACTGATATGAAATATATTACATATATAATTACATATAAATTAACGGAATCTATGGCAATAACTAGTAGAGAAATATGAATTATTCTATACATAATTATCTGAGCTGAATAGTTAAATCTGAGCCAATGGCTAATCTGATGGGCACCTAACTAGGTCCCATAAATGGACACCTCACTAGGTTCCTTATTGTGGGTGAGCTAGTCCTCTAGCGGACCACTTGGTACCAAGGTTAACGATCAATCCTGCAGCCGTTAACTCGCTGATCTATTTCTCACTAATTAATATAAAATAATTTGTTCATAAACCAAATAAATACAAAAGCTCTGAATTCATATAATTATAACAATTTGACTATAGCATAACTGAGATTCTAAAATCATGCCCAAGGGATCACCAGCTTGTAGACATAGTGATTTCAGTAATCAATAGAATATGTATCTGACAATTGTTATGAATTATACTTTATTTAACACTTTCAATAAATCATATCTAATATTCTAAAATCTTCATAGGAAATACATAGTCTGAAAATATGATAATCAATATTTCTACTGTAAATATTAAACTGAGGTCTCACAATTTCATAAACTAGGAAAAAGATATTCTATAACACGCAAGGTATCAATTATGGTCCCATGAGTTTTTCTAAAATGATTAATTTTCATGATAACTGTAAAAGTAATAATATTTCTAAAACAGACATAATTATAGCAATATATTCTCTTGACATAAATCATTCTAAAATTTCACAAATAATTTATATAATATGGAAAAATATTAATAATGACCAAAAGTATGATTATGAGCTTAATCCAACTCAACGTTGGTAGTCGTGAGTGTGCTTCTACTAATAACTTTACTCTGAAGTATTGGAATGGTACAAATAACCAATCTCACAGATTAAAAGAAAGGAGCATCACAACATCCCAAGAGAGGATTAGCTAGGCTCACTGAAGCTCGGCCATGATGATCATGAGCTTGACAAGAGATGAGTTCGGCTAAGAAGAGGTTTGGTTTAGAGGAGGTTTGACTTAGAGGAGGTGGAAGCAAAACTTAGCAAAATGAAACTAAACATTTCTTACACATACACACTCCTACACTCATATATTTATACACAAATATAATAATCATGAATAATATTAGTACTATTTGTCTACACTTAATAATAATAATAAATATTATTAATGCTAACTACACTTAGTAATTATAATGTTAAATAATAATAATGCTAACTACACTTAGTAATAATAATGTTAAATAATAATAATGCTAGGTACACTTAATAATAATAATGCTAATGCTAGCTACACTTAGTAATTATAATGTTAAATAATAATAATGCTAGGTACACTTAATAATAATAATGCTAATGTTAGCTACACTTAGTATTATTAATATTAGTGGCATATATCTAGACTTAATAATAGTAATGACTAATGTTAATGCTAACCACACTTAGTAATTATAATGTTAAATAATAATAATGCTAGGTACACTTAATAATAAAAGTTAACAATAATAATAATAATAATTCATAATAATTATAATTTCTTTATTTGGGATATCACATACTACATCCTTTATTTTCTCAGAAATTGTTGGGACATCAGGGAATTTTCTAATAATAATCGTGCATTTTATTTGCATTACTAAATTTGTTTGTAAGGGAACGGAAGAAATCACATATTAAAATTCAGTAAATGCAGTTATTTGCCTTATTAGGTGATATCCATTTGACAGATTTTGTGTTTTTGTTTTTGGTCAGACATTGTTTCGCTTCAAGTGATCGAATTTCCATCTCTCTTTCACTGGATCAAAGCAGTAGCCTTATAATGATGTACTAATAAACAACAATTGTTTAGTTAACTATTGCCCACGTGAAAATAAGTGTGCTAGCATAGGCTTTCAAAAATTGCGGTGTTAGTGCAAATCCCCATGGCGAGAGGAGGCGTGAAGTCGCCGAAAGAAACCTTGTCATGCACTCTTCCTATCTAATCATTCCATATCGTCCCTCACTGTCTCCCTCCTGTCAAAAGGATTTAGGGCCCGTCTGGAATAGTTTTTTTTTTTTTTTTGTGTTTTGAAAAATAAGTTTAAATGCAATTTTAAAAATTAAACAAAAAAAAAATCCATTTGGCAATTTTTTCTCAAAGCAGTTTTGAAATGATAAAAAATAAAAAATTCGTTTGGCAGTTTTTTCATGTTCAACAGTGTATCAAGTTGGAACTCTTCTAGACTGTCTTTCCCTCTCTCGATGCTCACCTGCAGATGCAACACCCTCCCGTCTTCGAGCTCAACCATAACGACCTCATTGTTGAATGAAGCACCACCTTGCACATGTGTGCTCTCAGCGTCTCTCCGGTCCAAATGGGTGTTCACTGAGGAACTGAAACCCGAAATCCACGAGGAAATTGGAAATGGAAGATAAGAAAAGACAATTGATGATTGGGGCGGAACAGGAGTGTCAGGCTCTAAAAAATGAGTTTAATGTCTTATTGTTTTAGAGGTTACGAGAGTCGAAGTTGTGTTATGAATGATAAAACACTAGAATTGCAATTATGCCACTGCCTCCTCACTGCTTTTAAAAACCAAAAAGCACAAAACAACTTTAAACTGTTTTTCGTTTTCTACTTTTAAAATTTATATATTTGTTTTGAGTTTTTAAAACCATCGTGAAAAAATAGTGTGATTAGTGTCCCAAACAGGTTTTTTTTTTTTTAAAATTGAAAATAGTTTTGAAAAACACTTTTCAAATGGTCCCTTAGACTCTTGAGTTTTTTTTCCCCATGAGATACAAGCTTAATGAAAATTAAGTCACTTTTTAGACTAAATTCCAAACTGGTGCCCGATAAATATTGTGAGGGACAGACTAATTCCCGAGGATTTATTAGGTTTTATGTTAACTTGTTGTATCGGTACTTGGCAAAAATGCATAAATGGATTGTTAAATTGTTGATGTGTCGTGTCTTTGTTAAACTACATGATAATACTAAACAACGTCATTTTGGTTGAGATTTGGAAAAATAAAGAAGAAATAAGAGAATTAGTAAGGGCAAGTTTAGTTTAGTTTTAGTTTATAGTTTTTATTTTTTATTTTTTAATTTTCAGGATTTTACGAAGGAAATACTGAAAATTGAAAATGAAAATTGAAAACTATAATTTATAATTTTATGAATTTTCAATATTTTCTTGACAATATCTGCAAACTTGAAAAACTGAAAACTATAAACTCAAATCAAATAAGTCCTAATATATTGTTTTGGAACTTAATAAAGAATCAAACCAACAATTTAATGAGTCACATGTATGTCTTCATCAAATATTGAAATTATGAGTGAGACTAGCATGCTTTTTTTTTTTTTTTTTTTGGAAAATTGGGATATCACAACAAATTTCTTTATTATTTATATTTTCACTAAATTTTCAAATAAATAAGTTATATGAGTAACTCCAAAACCGTCATCACATTTTTGTTTCATTACTCACAAACTTTCTTTTTGAGAAAGGAAGTTATAAATTGAATACAAATCCCGTCTAACTTTATATGATCTGAATATAAAGCATGTGTTAGATTTTTTTTTTTTTCTATGATTGCTTAGAAATCAAAGGGTTTCAATACTCTTACTATGTGAATCACTCATGATAGGTCATATTTTTGTCAGATAGCCTATTAGGAGTGGTTAACATGGTAAGGGTATTAGAACTCTCTAGTTTCAAGGGGTACCAAAGCAATCACAATTTTTTTTTTTTTTAATGCTGTGTTTGGACTACTTAACATGTTCCTCGAAGAAGCAAAAAAATAGCTTTCTCGAAGGCACCCAAGAATGCTGGAGTTTGAGCATACAGAAGCTCGAGTTGTGGCAGCATTGCTATTAGTATTATCGCAATTACATTGGTTGATTTCTTCCTCGCTTGAATTCTATCGTATTTGAGAAATGTATCATCACTCAGTAATCCCTAACAATTTGTTTTGATGTGAATAACCAAAATAAATAAACTCAAAGGACCTCTTATACTCCCGAGTATTTGGGGGTGGAGCAGAGGATAATGAACATAATTAAAACTTCATATCATATATCTATAACTAAAAGTAATACTATAACAGAATTTGAAGAGTAAAAAACAGCAATAGAATTTGAAAGGTTAATTTTTAAATACTAAATTGTCACATATTAATTGTCAACAATTATTTTTTATTTTTTCCCACAAGTCCATTGAAGACCATCTCTACTTCCAAGAAGACTATATGCTTTTTTTTTTTTTTTTCTATTATCCAATAATTTATAAATAGTTGAGTTTTGGAGTATCCAAACATTCCAGTTGGTTTACTACAATTACACTATTTCCAATACTTGATATTGAATTGCATCACCGTTTGCATAAAAAAAAAATTGCACCATCCCATATTGATAGAATTTTTTTCCTTTCCCAAAAAATTTTTGTTTATCAACCTAAAGAAAATAATTAATGAAAGGAAATAATTTAGCAAATAATACATTCCCACACAACACCTTATATAGTGAAGTAATTTGTCAAGTATTTTCTTATTTTTTGTATGAATTTTCTTAATCAGAATTAACTAAACTTTGTGTTAACATTATATATATACACACATACACACATTAACATTGATTTCATATAAATATTTATATAAAGATTCGATTATAAATTTATGTGAACATTAGTTTGATATAAATAAAAAATAACCATGCTATATGGCCTAGCTTCACTCATGTCGCCCATTATCACTGAGCGCTCCACTTATACTTTAATGCTTGGCTGATCCCCATTTCTCTTTTATGGATAATAATAATTCTAGAGGTAGTTGACATTCTTAAGCTGCTTAAATTTTTATTATGCTTTTCTCTCATTTTTATGTTCACTGTTAGTTGATTTTTTATTTGCAAATAAAGGACGATGACAAAGATCCAATGGGATATTCATGTCTAATGCTATTGATAATTTTGTGAGACAAAGGGAAAAAGGAAAGTAACTTGACAATGGTGCTAACTCAACTATCTCAAATCCACATTCTGGAAGTAAGGTTAGAAAGAGTAATGCTTTCCTTGAAGATTCACCTGGTTTTTAAAAGCTAAGTTGTGTGATTCTCTGGGAAACCTATGGAAGATATAATGTTGATAAAAGATCCAATGGTTGTTCTGGTTTTTAAAAATTTTAATTCTTGATAACTATGGCCAATTTAGTTCTTTAGCCAATAATGTTTTCAAAGAAGTGTTTTGAAACTTAACTTAAGTATTGTCATTTTACTTGAGTTAACTTCAAATAGACTTACGTATTTAATTATGAATACATTTTATTCTTCATATTGTATGTTGAAACATATCTCTTATTCATATATCTTTGATTCACATATATATTTCAGGTTGAAGCATCATCATTCTTATAATGCTAAGCTGGAAAGATCTTTATCAACATATTGAGTACTTCTATATCAATTTTTTTCTTTCTTTGCTGTTGCAAAATATGGGAAGGTTATATATATATTGCATTATCAATTAGCTTTAAATGACATATAATAGTTTTTTGTCATTAATTGATAAAATGTCAAGTTGTTAATAAATCAATTTCATCTATTGAGTGACCAAATATCAACAACTCTAAAATTATATAAATAACTTATTTATTATAAAAATTATAATATATTGCCTTCATCTTTTTATTAATTTATACATTATAAAAATTACTTGAATGTCTTATAGCACAAAATGCTTAGCAATTTTAATTAATTTAAATTTAATTATTCTAAAATTTATTTTTCCGTGCAGGGCACGGGTACCATCTAGTACTATATAAAATTACAAACTAAAATAAAACATTTTAACTCAACCTTTTGTGTACAAAACGAATTGGCTATTCACATTCATGAACTTCCTCTTTTAAACAGAAAATTTAAATGAAAGGAAATTACAAATAAAATTTTGGTTATCTTAATATGATAATCTTTATGACATTAACTAATTTAAATATTGTAGTCGAATTATTAGCCAAATATGAAATTATCATCTTAGCACTATTTTTAATATTCATACAACTTGATTTTTTTTACCTGGTCATATCAGTTTGCCTAAACACAGTAAATGTTGAATTAGTTAAACCAATTAAACCTTGGTAGTAAAAGTTAGTATTTAAATTCTCATTAAATAATCCCTTGCATTAACATTTGTCAAATTAGAAGGATTATTTTAAAATTTTGATAAATTATAAAAACTTATTCAATTGTTTGTTCATTAAATAGTTAATTATTATTTTATTATTTACAAAGTTATTTAAATTAACATATTTAATTAATTGATAATATAAAATTATTTTATCTTATCAGTATATTAAAATTATACTCTTTAAGCTCAAGTATATAAAATTATTTAATTAAGTAATAATATAATAAAAATAAAAATTCATAAATAGAATAGATAAAAGAATTTAATCTACCTTGATAATGTATTTAAATTAAATTTAGCAACTAACAGAAAAAGAAAATAGAGAATAAAGAAGGGAAGAGTGCCAGATGTGAGCCTGGTGGGTCCAGAGGTCCAAAAGAGTGCGAGAAAGAAAGAACAGAAAAGAGTGAGAGCCCACAGTGAGTGGTCACACCCTGCCGATATACCATTGCCGATGACCCTGACCCTGACCCCAACCCAAACCCCACTTTCCGCTTCGCTTTTTACTAAGGACGACGAAAACGAATAACTCCCATCCCCAATGCATCATTCTTCTTTATCGCCACACGATATCCCTCACTCACCTCACCCTCTCTCCCCTTTTTTTCTTGACTCTTTTTATTAATATTAATAATATTATAGTCATTCCTGTTCCTATAATATATAAAGCCATCCTTCCCTTTCTCTTCATCTCTTACCTGCGCCACCCCTCTCCTCTCTCTCTTTCTCTCACACACACCACACTCTCATCTCCTTCTTCCTCTTTCCCTTGCATGACTGATACCACCTAACGCCGAGTCAGAAGGAGAACCAGATCACGACGGGGGCGATGATGATGATGGTGGTAAACGACGACTGGGTGAGCACCGCCATGACCGACGACGCCGTCGTCGTTCACCTCCTCCTCCGACTCAAGAACGCCGTATCGTCAAACTACCAGCGCCTGCCCTTTACCTGGGGTCTCAGGCAGCCTCGCTCGAGGTCAAGGCTAACTCCTGCGTCCCGCTGTGACGCCGCCGCTTCAACCAGATGCAGCCCTACCACACCCCTCTCTTGGAGCGGCGGCGCCTCCCCCTCAGCCACCGCCGACTGTTGCGAAGACTCCAGCCGCCACAACGCCGCCAGATCCAAGGTTCTCTATCTTTTTCTCCACCGCTGTCTCTGTGAATTTTGTTTTCGTCTCTCTCTCTCTCTCTCTCTCTCTCTCGCTGATCTCTGTGGTTCGTGTGTTGTGTTGTTATGAAGTGTACGGCAGCTAACTCCGCCTGAGGGAGCGCTGCGGCTCCCGGCGGTTGAGATGGCTTCTTTCGTGTGCGTCATAGAGAGAGAGAGAGAGATTCTTGTCTTCCGAATGACGTTTCCTTTCGTTTTTACCGTTTTGCCCTCCATTGATTTACTTCAAAAGGCCACTCTTTCTCGGCTCCTGATCGCGCATCGTTTTCAATTTTCCGCTGACATCGGGTGCTCGTAGGCCAATCTGTCATTTTCCACACTTTATTTTTTTTAAAAAAATAAAAAATTATCTTCCACTCACTGTCTGATTAGTTTTTGAGATAACAGAGGGAGGATAGTCATCGTGGCAGCTCCCGTATGATGTGTTTTTTTCCCCTTTATTTTTTCGGTTCGTTTTAATGGAAAATGTGTTTCCCTTGTTTTTTTTTTCATTTTTTATTATTATTATTTTAATATGAAAGCGTGGTGACGGAAATGCCCTCGGCGTTTTTCGTGGGCGCGAGTTCAGCGGTTGGAAGGAAGGAGGTTGAGGTTGAGGTTGAGGTTGGCGTTATGTTGTGGGCTGTTTTGGGTTAGCTCGCCTTGTCTGTCATTCTGTATTCGCCGACTGATTGACAGAAACAGCGTTCCTTGGTCCAACTAAGATTCCGCTGACACAGTTTTCCATTTTGACCCCGGTGAAAAAAAAAAGAAAGTAAGAAAAGGGGTGGATTTGTAATTGGCCACTTCCACCAATTTACCCATCAGCCAAAGTTAAGAATCACGTAGGTGGTTTGTTTTTTTTTGTAATTTATTTTTACTGTGCGTTGAATTGAAGGAAGTCGTAAATAATAGCAGTGTGGGTGCATGGGGTTTTGCCTCTCTCTGTTTTTTTTTTTTTGTTCTGTGAATGAAAGTCGTGGGTTTGTGTGTTAGTGGGTCCGTATGATGTGATCTAGAGGGGGATGGGTGGAGTGTGCAAGGTTTGGTTGGTGATGGATAGACGGGTCTGTCTGGGTCCGAGCTTTGCCTTAATTTGCTTCTCTATTCTCTCTCTGTGCGTGCCTCTGAAGGCGGTTTGGCTGGTTGTCCTAGCCGATGCTGTTGAAAGTTGAAACGTGAAATAGACGCAGATAAGGCCGCCACGCCACTGTGTTAAATGGTGGGGGTGGGTATCGGTGTCACGGGGATGACAGGGAAGGATTGGCGGTAGTTGAAGTTGGTGCCTTAAATAAGGAAAATTGATGTCCTAAATATAAGGATTTGGTTGGGCGTGTGTGTGCGCGCGCGCAAGAGAGAGAGAGAGGGACAGAGAGGGCAAGCAAGTGGCAGCAATCTGTCGCCCCAGGCCCACTCCACTTTCTCCCCCTCACTCTGCCCTTGATCCATTCATCTGTTTTTCCAATCTCCATAAAAATCTAAACAATTAAATTAATAATTAAATAAAAAAATAAAGATATCTCAATTTAAATTGAAGAAAAACCTAAATTGAATAATAATAATAATAATGAAAAATGGAATGGATAGGCTACCTCTAACCTCCTGCGAGAGAGTCACGTGAGAATTCCATAGAGGATCATTTCCATCACGTGGCTGCGGTGACGGGGCGTGAAGTATTAGTACGCCAGCTGAGCTGTCTTATGCGGGTTAACTCAGTGTGATCACACCCATGTTCCAATTACAGGAAGTTTTTGTTGTTCATTTTTTATTTTCCGAATTTTCTTACGCTTTTTCTTCGTTGTTTAACGGATTACCTTTTTTTTTAAATTTTACCGGCAGAACAATAAATTGGGTAGGCACGTAGCCTCAAGAAAAGAGTTTTGCCACGTCCTTGTCATTGACCTGCGACGTGTCGTAATGCATAAGCAGATGCTGTTAATCGAGTTTTAGTAATTTTTAATTTACTAATTAATACTGACTTTTTGCAAGTTGCAACTTGCAAGCGTCAAGCTTTCATTGCAACGTCCTATGCTCACACACTCAACCTGACTGTCCTTCCTTTTTTCTTTGTGGGTCTCTATTCATTCTTAATGTTACAACTGTACAACTCTTTTGAGTTGCTTTGTCGTCACTAATGTATGGTTTAGCTACAAATTTTGGTTACTTATTACATTCTTGTAAATATTACTCTAGTTCCTCCTGTTAATTAATTCTACTACGGGTAAATTATAAGATGAATTTTTTATATTTGGGTCCTTTATGGACCTTCGGTAATTGGTCATTAAATAATTATTATTTTTGTTAGGTGGTTTAATCGTCTACCATAAAATCCACTTCTATTCCTATTGGGATTAGATTTGCATCTCATGCTACTAGTTTGCTAATCTCTAATGACTGCAATTTTCAGGCGACTGCTACCAGTGGATACACTGGCAACTCTGCATCCACCAAGAGGTGCAAAAGAAAAAAGGTGAAGCTGCCCTTGTTTCTTTTACTTCCAAAAATTTGGTAGTTTCCGACTCTGGCATGTATCTTGGCCTTGGTCATCAATTAATGATCTCTTGCAATAGTTTCTCTCTCTGTGTTTGCCTACACATATATATGTGTTAATGTTGATCAATGTTTCTCTCTGCCATCTTCCAGACCTTTGCAGAACTAAAGGAAGAGGAGAGCTCCCTACTAAAGGAAATAACATATTTAAAAAAGGTATCTTTATGTAGTCTTTTGGACATACCTAGACTAGAAGGATATATTATATTTTTGGCCCACCCCTCCTTCGCTTTACTCGTCTGTTTAACATCACTCATATTCTGCAGGAGATAGCCCACGTAAATGCAAACTTTGAGGTGGAGAGAGCTAAAAATGAGAGTCTGAAGAGAATGAAGGTAAATTCAAATGTTCTTGATTTTTCCTATTATGCAAATTTGCGAGTCATATTTATTGGAATAATTTTCAGGAGTGTCCATTTCATTTCTTGCTTATTCTATTTTTCTTTTCTTTCATCCTCAGCTTGATTACGGTTCAAAATCTCACAACAATCCAAGTTCAACATCTGATGAACAGCACTGTACGCCTTCTGGTCAGCCCCACAAGAGAATACTACCTACCGGGGCCCTCACACATGCGACCACTCAAGATGAAACTCATCATGCACAAGCATCAGAATCGAAGCCAACCGAGGAAAGTTTATTTTTCATTCCAGATCTGAATATGATGCCGGATGAAGATGGTTCTTACACAGACGCTTTATGTGGAATGAGTTGAGAGTTGAGACCTACTTGGTTTCCTCACCGGCACACCTGACTCTTGGAACCTTTTCACTGTGCTGTTGAAACTATAACTACCGTGGAACAATGTACAGGCGGACAGAGCATTTTGAAGGCTCCATCCAATAGAAATCATTGAACAAAGTTGTACCTGAGGGGGAACTTTCCTTGATGGTTGTTGCAACTACTACCCCTTGTGAAGGGAAAACTAGTGGTAGTCATCCATGAATTGGAAAAGTTTCTTGGGTTAATTCTAGGAGAAATGTTATTTTGACTCACACTTTGTAGGACACTATGCCGACACACTCACATCTATTATTGGATTGGGTGAGTGACCCAAATTAGGTGGGGTATACATCCAATTTAATGGCGGATGTGAGTGTGTCGACATAGTGTTCCACAAAATGTGAATCAAAATAGCATTACTCTAATTTTAGCCCAATAGGATGTAGAGTAGAGATGTTAATGTCATCAGGTTCCTCCTATTCCGAAATTTCCAAGTTTTCGGAATTCTTTAGTCGTGTAATACCATTCTTTGTAGGCTAAAAGCTCTTGATTCCTTTTTAGAAGTACTTAAATTAAACGACAGTTATTTTATTCTTCACCCATTCCGTAAGTTGCAAGCCTTTATTTCATTTCATTCGGTTGTGGTCTGAGAATGTTTCGTTATCTCGAATTCGTGCCTTTATCGCAAGCTGAAGGGACATATAAAAATGTCGACCCCTTGTGTGTAGGATTCTTCTCCATTGCCATGATGGATGCGTGGTGTGCCACGTTCCCCGATGCTGCTGGCGAGCACAAGACAGTGGCTCCAAAAATGAGGCTAAAAGGATACAAATTCTTCACCACCAACGCACCTTGTGAACACAATTTGGAAAACAAAAATTCCAAGACGGTAGAGATATGGAGGAAAGTTAACCGTCCAACCAGATGAGTTTATTTCAAGCTGTCTCGCCTCCAAACACGGGATTGCCGACTACGGTGGTGTGCTTGTTCTCCATTTCACATTCCTTAACTAACACGATGTTTGAAATGTTTCAACATAGAAATAATTCGATTTGATTTGATACAAAAATTAAATTTTATGCTTGAAATTTACGAAAGGAATAATAATTAGTATTTATTTCTATTGCACAAATAATTTAATAAAATTAAATATAATTATGACTTTGATTTAAATACACTGAATCCTAACAAATTTTCTCATATGCATGACTTTTGAAATGATGGGGTGAGCTAAAGTTGTTTTGCTGATAAATTTTAATTACCAGTACATTAAAATTAAACTAATATATCTAATTAAATCTATAATCAAATGAGTTGTGTCAGATTTTATCGAGTTTGACAATTCATAAAGAAAGAGAGAAAAAGTTATTACGATATGCCTAAGTTTTTATTTGTAGAAACATAACAAGAAATTGATTTTACAAGTAATTAAATTATATCTTATTTTTCATCATCCCTAACAATTTTATTGATGCGGAAACCAGTTTTCTCATAAAGTCGATGCAACTTTGGCCGTGAACAACAAATAAGCCAGGGTATAGACCAGGCCCGTTGAGGAGTAGAATGTTTCTGACCAAGCTGTCAGCAACCAAGATAGAAAGATTATAGAATCAAGTTCTTAAAGCAAAACTAATCATGAGTTTCACATGGTAAGGCGTACTCAAAAAACATCAATAGTAGCCATGTCCAAAATTCTACTTCAAATTCTGGCAAACTTTGAACCAGTCTTTGACAATTCCAAGAATTGAGCACCTCTACACCACAAAACAATAGAAAGAGGACCAACCTCCTCCTGTCACATCAAAAAGACAACCAAGGTCATTCTAGATCTTTTACTTTTTGGGTCAACTTGGAACTTTCTAATTTCTGAAAAAACACGGAAATGAATTAGAATAAGCAGCGGATTTTATGAGTATTGACGTGGTATGCTTACATACTCAATTTCATATTAATAGACACTCTTAAAAAATTATTCAATTTTATTATATTAAAAAGTGAATATATCTACTAATAAATTGTAGCCAGATATATTCATATTTTAATATACTAAAATTGTATGATTTTTCAGTGACTATTAATATTGAATGGAGTGAGTATAGACTATAGACCTTCTGCTTCCTTTTTTGTTTTTTTGCTCAACATGCAGCGTCTTGTGTATATAGACTCTACATACACCCCAAGCACATGAATGAACATTAGCTAATGCTGCTTATTTAATAACTGGGAAATGGGAATGGCCTTTTAGCCGATTGGGACGCAGGTCCAGACTCCAAAGGTTCGCTTCTTTTTTTGTCAGAGTCCCAAAGGTCCGCTTGAGTGCTGGGATATTGCTAAAAGTAAAAATTGGGCACTGGCCTAGCAAGATGGCAAAAATTGGATTGCTGTGTGGCCTTATAATGTACCTGGGCTTGGACCAATTTAGGCCTGGTGAAACATTGTTGGGGCAAGCAAATACTTCATAGCCCCTAGATCGAAACACAAACAAAAGGACAGACTTCAAGCAACCAGAAAAAATAACAAAAAAAAGGAAGAAAATTCGCAGCCTTTGGATTGTAGTGGTGCAACTTGTTAAGGTGTTGAAAAATCACAACCTAAAAAAAAAAAAATGGTGTTGAATGTGACTTAGATATCAATTGCTTTCTTAATATTTTATATTTTTAATGAGTAAATTAGTCGTTTTCCATTACTCGCAATTTGCAAGAGATATAACCATCATTACGATTTGACCGTCGAGAGGTTCTGAACTTTGTGGCTGAGGTTGAGGCGAGATTTATAACAAAATTAATAAGCGGCCAAATTAGCAGCTTGGACGTGATCTCCTATCAATGTGTAGGAATGTTTGATGTGAGACTGGGGACGATGGATTAAGTTACAAGTAAGGGTATTATTATTTAAACACTTAAAAAATAAGTGTCTAATTAAAATATTTATTTTAATATCATTAAATATGATAAATAAATTGAGATAATGGGGGTATTATCACTTCCAATAATGATGAACTTTGTTAGATTAACATTTTTCTATAATTAGACTTGGATTAACAGGGTGTTTGAAAACTCCTGGAATTCAATTCAATTAATCCATAATTTAGAAGCAACTTAAATAAAGGAATGAAAATCTCATAGCAATTGAAATCCAACAAAACTAAAGAATTGAAATGAGACCCAAATTGGTATGATTTGATATGGGAATTGAATTTCAACAAATGAAAATACCAAAATAAATTTATTTGAATATAATGTTTTATTCCTAACCTATTAATAAAAGATAAAATTGTAAAAATAATTAAATTAATTCATTTTTAAACTCATTCCAACTTAAGGAATTGAATTCAATTATTTAATTTACTGAGTCATTCCAAATATAAGAATTCAATTCATTTCTGTTTGATTAAAAGTTTTTAAATGCCCTATAAGTATGTTGTGTTGGGATGATAGACAAACTTATGCTTTTCGTGAGTTTGGAATTATGTACTTAATTCTGCAGATACTCAGTCATTTTATTTTTTTAAGAAAAAATTGCTTGATGGTTGAAGGCAAACAGAAGTAGGATTTGGATCCTCTTCTCACTTTAAAGGATAAAGTGACGTGATTTTACCATTAGATCAATAAAGTAAAAAGGATCTCACTTCTAATTTTATTAATCCAAGGATGAAATCTCTCATTTTACCTTCTAAAGTGAGATCCTCACTTTAGAGAATCCTTACTCAACAGAAGTACGCTTTGACACGAAGAGAGCCCAACAAAGATAAATAATGTTGAATTTTTTTTTTCTTTATTTATAGACATGAGAAAAATATTGAACATTTGTAATTAAGATCTTGATCATGACTAATTAAATTATTAGTTGTCAATTTGCAATAAAAGAGTAATGACAAATGATACACAGTTAGTCAAATAGTGAAAAAAAATATAATAAAAAACAATGATAATTACCAGTACATCCTATCCGCTTTGTATATTTAACCACCTACTCATCCTAAAATTAATAAACATATTACATCCTTTATAACAAATTTTAACAAAAAGTTCAAACCTTCTAATTATCATTATTTCCCTTCGGAATTTCTTAGTTGGCACAGTTTTAGCTGAAGGAAACATTAATACCCAAGCAACTTGGCCTTTGAAGCGGCCCTTTCAATGTGAAATTGTGAAGCATGTGAGAAACTTATTTGTTCTCTCATCTCTGTGACTGAAGCTACATACTCAATCACTCATCCAGAGTCTCCATCACTACTCATCAGAAACCACTTATGACTGCAACGCTACAACCCACCGTAAATGAAACCAAACCTTTCAAGTTATGGCAAATTTTTCCCTTTCATGTCATGATGTTATGGTGGATGTGCACAGCTAACAACTTCGAATTGTGTCCACACCACATAATAACATGTATTCTTTTTGCAAGTTGATACCAATAAATGACTGAATGAATGATTTCTCACGTTTCATTGAAGCCTGTACACTATTGTTGGACAACTGATGGGGGCTCTTAAAGTAGTATTATTATGTAAGCACTAAAATATAAGAAAAATGTTATTTATACTTATGAAGCATAAGATACCATGTTGACTGACACCTCATTCACTATCCTATTTGAATATGATCCACATCTCATCCAATAATGTGAGTTTGATATAATATCTCACGTTCTATAAGTAGAAATAATATTTTTCAAATCTAATTTGTTTTTAAATGCTTTGTTTGATCTTATCCTTGTTTTTAATGGGCCCAATTATGACTTGGTCCTTATATGGTTAGATGTCTCTCTTCTATTCGTCTTCTTTTTATTATCTTTTATAACGTGTGACATGTGAGTTCAATTAAAATAAGTGGCTAAGGTGGGGAGAGACCTTGGTGGTGGGGGCACATGGCACTAGGAATTAGGTCACTCTTTGCTCCGGTTGGGAGGAAGGAAGCAGGGCATTGCAACTGAAATGGAATGGAGGAAAGTGACTCAAAAAGAATATGGGAAATATGGTACTATGCCACAAAATTGAAAACGATTGTGTCTAATTGTGCCCTAGCTATGCATGGTTTGTCGTTAGTATAGCAGGAAGCCTCCACTATATCGAGGATTCAAACGGTTTCCTCAACCGTCATTTTTTGTCCCATTCTAGCTGCTTATATAAACGGGGAAACGGAAAAATTTCACTTTGACCTTTCTCGTTTTAGCCTACACTGCATGTTTTTTCTCCTTCTATTACTTTTGTAAATTATATATAATTGTGCAGATCACCTACCCAATATGGTTTTGCCACATGGGTCCATTTCATTCACCCTGTAAGAATATCCTTTTTCACTTTGACCAGTTTAAGAACTATCGAAAAGTCATAAATCACAGTGGCTTGAACCGTTACCATTTGTATATATTATAATGCGCAAGTACGTCCAGGAATGGCTCAATCGTCGTAGAGAATCAAATTTCGTTGTAATTTTCTTCTGGAAAAAAACAATGTACAATCCAACAGTGGGTATGCCAAAAATTCTTTCATTGTCATAGTAAACAAACAATAACCGGGTTATATCAGCTACAGCGAATAGACATCCAAAACTATGGAAAGTCGGAAGCTGACATGCCAGTGTTCTTTCATAGCCTTGAATTGTCAAATTTATGCGCCAAGGCCTTCTAGGGACCATTTCCATGAGAGCGTGTTTGGTTGGGCAAAAAGGATGGAGAAAACTTTTATCATTGAATTTCATATTTAAAATTATACAACAATTTTAATAATAAATTTTTAAGTAAATAATATTAAATACTCTTTAGATTTAAGATTATTATATTCCACTTTTTTCTTCTATAGATATGACGCCTCACCCTATTTTTATTATTAAAACTGTTTATTTTTCTAATTCATTAAACTTATTTTTTCCTTAATATATAATAAAAATTATAAAATAAATCTAAAAATTTATTATTGGATGAAATATTACAACTTAAAATTTTAAAAATATAATAATTTATGAGTTTAAAAATAAAATCATATTTTTAAATTTTTCTTTGAAAATATATAAGACTACTTTAACAATAATATTGAGTAAGATTTATAATTAAATGAATATTATTTTATACAATAAGTTAATATTTTGTAATTTTATATACCTTGAAAGAAAAAAGTTAATAAATTTTATATCAAGGGCGTTTATTGATTATATCAGAGTTTAAAAAATAAAATTATGTTTTTAATTTTTTTCATCCAATGCATATAAAATTACTTTAATAGTATTGAGTATGATTTATAATTAAATAAATATTAATTCACATTTTATATCATAAGCTAATATTTTAATATCAAATAGAATGTTACTTTTGGCAAATTTTATTTGCAATATTAATGGTTCCAATATTCACAAACTAACATTGCATTAGCAATTTTTCAACCCGAAATAAGAAATGAAGAAATTATTATAGAATTAATAGCTTTTTCAAAAGTAAATCACACAAATAAATTTTAATTGTACCAAAAATGTGAATAATTCCAAGAGTCATTGTTTCAAGAATAAATTTGTTATTTTATTAAAACATGCATGCTAATCCAAACATTGATAGCCATAACTATTAAATAGATGTAAGCTAAAATTTTGACATTAAATATTAACTTATTTTATGAAATATAATATTCATTTAATTATAAATATTTCTCAATATTATTATTAAAGTAGTCTTATATACTTTGAAAGAAAAAGTTAAAAACATGATTTTATTTTTTAAACTTGGAAATTATTGTGTTTTTAAAACTTGAAGTTGTAGTATTTCATCAAATAATAAATTTGTAGATTTGTTTTATATTTTTATTAAAGTTTAATTTTGATGTACTGACAATATAAAATTATTTTACACCGTTATTCAATCAAAATATTTTGTTTAAATGACTTTTCAAGCAGTAAGTGTGAAAATTAATTATCATAGTTTATGTGGTAATAAATTATTAGATGTCTATGTTAAAAACTTTTACACTGCCAATGTATAGTAATTAAATCTTTTTTTATTATATATAGTAAGAAAAAGATGAGTTTAATGAATATAAAAAGATTAATAATAGAAATGAGGTGAAGTGTTTTGTAAAAGAATAAGATAGAGTGCACTAACTCCAAACCTAAAAAATGTTTAGTGCAATTTATCCTTTTCTTTCCGTTTTTTTATCTTCTAAATAAATTTGCCCTAGTGTGCAGTTTTACTTTTTCCTCGTCGTTCTCACATGATCTCTCTCTCTCTGTCTGTGTAGTACGCGTATGAAGCATACTCCTCTAACGTTTATTGTATTTGATTCCTACTCCTCAATTCATCAATCAAGCAACCCAAAGGACCACAACCTACTAAAAAAGGAGAGAGAGAAAGGAGAGGAGAATGGTGTGACAATACTTGAAATTAAGAACTCAAACAACACGAGCATGAAAATTGCTATATATGGTTCAGAACCAAACAAAAACAGAAATAAATTTGAAAGGAAAAAAAAGAGAACCGTATCGAACATATGTGATATGTCTGTAAACTCTGAATGCATGCTTGCTCGTATCATATCAAATATGAATGCTCCCTCTTATGCTTTTCTTTCCTCATCTATCATGTCACCTACAATGCCTGGGACACTTGGCCTTTTCAATTTCTAATTTTTAATTTTTCAACTTTTAATATTTTGTAAAGGAAATATTAAAAGTTAGAAATGAAAACTGAAAACTGAAATTTATAATTTTCAGAATTTTCATTATTTCTTTCATAAAATCTAAAAAATTGAAAATGAAAACTAAAAACTGAAAACTCAAAACAATCAGGCATTGGGCTACTGTTCACTCTTTGTTGTCTAACGAGTCTTGCTATTGTACATTTAATTTGAAATCAAATACAATACAACTTTCTCATAAATTTAATACAAACAAGTATCTTGTTACTCACCTAAGTACAAGGTATCTCATAAAATTAACACTCAAAAACATTTTCTCCTTACCTATATAGCTTGTGTCCTATACATGTCTCATCACGCGCCTTCACTAGAAAGTGTAACTCTACATCTTCAGGGTAGTTGAGGCAACTGAATCATATGTGTTCCTCAACATCACATGTTATGTTTTTCTATGAGTTACTGGTTTAAGGCATGCAGCATCTAATGTGGGAAAAACCCAATAGAAGAAAAAGTGGAAGCTAGCTAGTGCCAAGGAAGATAGTAGGGCAAGATACTGGAGTTTGAGAAGAGTGATTGAGTGGTCCGGGAAGGGAAACAGTACTTGTGAGTGCTTTTGTGGTCCTGGAGCTGAGGAAAGCCTAATTTGGAGGCAGATGAAGGGAAACAAAGGAACATGACATCACCACACCATAACCATATAGGAATACTAGCTAATTATCTATGTTTCAAACGTTAGGTTATCTGATCCTCTTGAGTTTTTCACACCCCAAGTAGAAATTAAAATATGCTGATCTGAATTGAAATGACAACTCAATTTATTACTCTCCTAAAGAGAGGAACGTAACAATAACAATATTTTCCTCCACCTCTTTATGACCACCAAGATGTGCAAGGAATAAGAAATATTGCAAACAAGATAAGGCATAGGCAGCATCTTTGCGAATCAATTCAGCTTAATTCAATCCTTGGTCTTCTGGTATAAGAACAAAATGTACGTCCTTTTTGAACTCTGGGGAGAACATTATTTAATTTGCAGTCAAATTATAAGGTGGATTTCAAAATTTAATATTTACTGTGGACTCTTTATTATTAATTATTAGATAATTATTATTTTTATTAAATAATTTGATCTAATGATTAATAATATTGGACTCATATTGACCTAAAAAATAATAAATTCACCACAAAATCGACTTTAATTCGCGTACCACTTTTTTGAGCCAAATTCCCTCCTACGTTATTGTTCCATACTGATAAATTATGCCATACTGATGAGAGTTTCTCTAATTATATTCCATTTCGATTTGATCTGAACAATCATTTTCTGTGATAAAGTGCAGCTCAAAAAGCGTTCACCGAAGTGGGTATAAAACAACCAAGAAATATGAAGTCTTGAAGAGTGGAAAGTATTGATAGATCCGGTGACAGTCGCAATCTGGACAAGGAAATCACATAATCCTTTGGGTGCCGTCCCATTGTTAAGCGCATATTAGAAATTTTGGGATTTAAATTTTAATTAATTGTTCGATATTAAATTTTCTAATATTTATATGACCTGGAAAAAAATACTCAAAAGTCGAGATAATCTCTATATATCAATGAACTATTGAGGAATTCTTAGAGTCTATTTGGTTTGAGTTTCCAGCTTTCAATTTTTCAGTTTTCTAAATTTTATGAAAGAAATAATGAAAATTTTGAAATATGTGGGCCTGTTTGGTTTGAGTTTCTAGTTTTTCAAATTTTGTGAAGAAAATACTAAAAATTTTAAATATTACAAATTTTAGTTTTTAATTTTCATTTCTAATTTTTAGTATTTTTTTCACAAAATTCTGAAAACTAAAACCAAACATAACCTTATATTCTGTACTCTGTAGAGTTTTAAAAAAAAGTTTTTAACATACCATTGCATCACAATGAACAATCCATTGGAAAAAAGAAAAAAAAACTTACTCTAAAAACATTTAATAATTTATAGGATTAAATATATTTTACCTTCTTGAATTTTAAGTTATGTGCAATTTAAACCCCAAAATTTCAAAACATGTATTACAACTTCCTAAACTTTTTAAATTATGCAAAAAACCTCATTTTTCAAACAATGTATTATGACAACCTAAACTTTTTAAACTGTGTAAAAAATCACTCAAAAATTTTAATTATAGTAGGGTGTTAGGTTACACACAATAAAAAAATTATGGGTTTAATTGCACAACTTTCACAGACAAGATGTTAGGTTACACAATTTGCACCGAATTATATTTGTTTGTCAAGTGTTTTGGCTCTCGAGAGAAGCGACTCACAACTCTTAAAATCGATTTTAATCATAACAAACTTTTCCCTTTATTTCCTAAAAACTTAAAAATACAATTACCAATTTTTGGACGGGCCAAAAATACAATTACCCAATTATTTCCCCATTTATCTCTCTCATTACCATCGTCACTTTCAAAGCAAGAACATGTTTGTTCTTTTTAATGATATCCTTGAAACTAATTTCACTTTGTCATTTTTAAATAAAAGTAACTTTTTCAAACCCCAGTTTATAATATAATTTCCATTATAAACCATTTTTTGAAAATAAATTATTTGAACTGTAATTGTTTTGAGAACAATTTCAATAAAATCTAAACCAAATATAATCTAAATAAGATATCACAATTTTACATATTGATCTATTTTAAGACGATAAACTTTTTAAGTCCTATCACTTGTAAGTTTCTCACTTAATTCATTTTCCACAAATTGGAAAGTTTATTAACCAAAACTGAATTTTCAATAGCTGGAACTTGAGTTAAGACACTTCCATTGTCCAATATCTAATGCCAGCACGCACAGTCACACACACTTTGGAAAATTAGGGTTCTTTCAGGCAGTGCAATTCAAAGTTTAATTTGTGACTACAACAGTTTGTCTGTGGTCCCTTCACCACTTGGATAAGGGCATAAAGCAGTGGTAGAAGAAAAGGCCATGTTGTCTACCATGACGAATCTTCCAAGGGACCGGAAAAGCTGCAGAACTTTCCCTCTCCTACTTTTGAAAATCAGCCAAGAGTATTTGAAAATTTTTGTATTTGGCCTCTTCAAACATTAACAAAGTAGAATAGTATATGCCTCTAAAAATCAGCCAATTGAAGATTTGTCACTTGCTACCTACTTGCCTGTTTATGATTGGCTGACTGATCCATAAGGTTAAAAGAAAATGTTGTGTTAAATTCCAGACATATATCTACTTCACCCGGCTACGGGAGGTAAAGTCTAACTGTTGGTAAAAGTTTTTGCGGTAATATTTATTGCCCCTCAAGGCTGAAAAAAAAAAAGTGGCCACAGTTGCTAAAGATAACTTTTGGGGTATAAGAGCAATGACTCGCATGTAGAAAATAAATATAATAGATTAGAATCAAGTTATATAAATATAATTTTAAATACAATAACGTTACTCATTAATTTTTATAAAATATATTATTTTGTTAACTGTTGAAAAAAATTATCTATCACAAATTATGATGTATGCTAAATTTTATAAAAGTTAAACATTAATAAGAATATGATTAAATAACTCGTATTTTTATATATTTTAAACAAATATATTTTGTTAATTTTGATCTATATGAAATAGACCTCGAACGTCAAGGGTGAATTTTATTAAAAAAAAAAGTATATAATAATTGGATATAACTTTACTCTAACATGATATAATAATGCTTTTTGGATTGTTAGGGATTTGCTATAGTTACGTGACATATTTTCTTTTGGACTCTACTATATGGATAGAATTACTGGCTTCATCTAAGTTTATCATTTGTGTTAGGGAATTGGTCAACAGCCTTTTTTTTTTTTTTTTTTGGTTAATAGTCAACAGCCTTTAATAATGCAGAATATTAATATATACTGGTCTAAAGTGGATTCCACACAAGGGTTTCCGATACATGAGTGAGAATATTTGCATGAGACGACTCCCTTTCTTGGACCATTTTCGAAAACTTATTGTATAATCAGTTTTTTTTAATAGAAAATAATTCTTCTCTAAATAATTTTCGAAAATTTTGAATATAAGTCATTTTGAACATAGAATAACCTAATCTAAACACATACTCGAATTCTCTTTCTCATTCACAAAATAAGGCAGCTAATTATGGAAATAGAACCAGCTTTATGGTTTGGTACGAACAAGTTAATTGTAACCATGTGAAAATCAAATCGAATATCAAAACGGACAATACACTAATTCAAAGATTTATTAATTCAAATGGTTTAGACTATTAACTTTTGCTCTCAACTGCCTTTATTACAGCAAAAAATTTATGTCTCACATTGTTTAAATTAAGAATAAAAACTTAGAATGGTCTCTCAAAAATGTATTGAAAGACGAATTAATCCCTCATGATTAACCTGTATAATTTATGATCGATTCTCAAACTGCATTTCTTTTTTGTAAACACAATCGAATTGAGTATCTAATCGATTTCCTGTTCAACCAATTCGATCGACAAGTTGATCCAATTTCCATAGCAGTGTTTTTTGTTAACTATCAACCTCAAAAGAGTGTTTCAAACTTTTAGATGTTATATATATATATATATATATATATATATATATATATTGTAGGGCTTCTTTAGATGTTAGGGGTGCATTTGTTTTAGATTTTAAAAGAATAATTTTGAAATTTAAATTTTAAAAATAATTGAAAAAACTAAAAATTCTTTTTTTTATATATATTTTTCTGAAAATTACTATTTTTAGATTTTATAAAAAGGTTTAAATATGATTATTTTGTTATTTTGATTGTTTTTTAAAAATTATCTAACTATAAGAAAGGTAACTTTATTTTTCTAAAAAGAATTGCATCCAAACGCATATTAAATGACTTGCAGTAATTGATTTTTCTGTAAAAGGTTACTTTCTAAAATGATTGGCTTATTGAAACGTCTTTTTCAACTAAATATAATTAATGATATAGAACAAATCTCACTTCATTTGAAAATGAGAAAATCAGACAAAGAAAGTGTCAATTAACTCCCATTACAGAATACAAGAAACACATTTATTAATTGAATTTCATGCAATAAATTGAACGATGACTGCCCCCTTTTCAGCCACCGTGAGCCAATGTATAGGTTGATTAAGGGGAAATTTTAGGTTCAAAGAGTAAGGAAAAGTTAATGATACGAGTACTTTTGAACAATTTAGATTTATAGATTTACATTATTTATTATTTTTATTATATTTTTTAATTTTAATTTTATGTATTGATAGTGTAAAATAATTTGGTATTATCATTTAATAAAAATTTAAGAAATTATTGAATCATGTTACGTAATTATCTAATATAATAATTATCCACCATGATTAAATTTTTTAAAAATCTCTATTATTTTTTAATTTTTAAAATTATATTAATCAAAATGAGATTTAAACTTAAAACTCCATACATATTATCCAAATTTCATACTGTTAGACTAATAGAATTTCTATTGATTGATAGAGTAGAATTGTTTTATACTATTGGTATATATGAAACTTAAATTTATAATTTACATATAATTATAAATATTGGACATTGAATAATTCACGGTGTGCACTTTTTATCCTACTCAGAAATACCTTCTTCTTCTTCTTCTTTTTCTTTTCATATCTATACGGGGCAAACCTTGCTGCACAAGGTGTGCTTTTTCAGTAATGAAATAAATTAAATAGTCCAATAATATGTGTGTTTGACAGATTGACAATTAAAGAATCCCAAGCCACAGCAAGCGAAGACCTCATCGTGAATCTGATTGAAAACTTTAAAATATGTTTAGTTGAAGTTTTTAGTTTTTTGACTATTTATTTTTTTTTTAATTTTTTAAAATTTATAAAAAAATTAAAAATTAAAATTTATAATTTTTAGAATTTTTAATTTTTATTTCATAAATTTTGAAAAATTAAAAATAAAAATTAGAAATTAAAAGTAAATAGCCTATAATTTTTAGATTAAAAAAATACTAAAAATTATAAATTTTTATTTTTAATATTTTCTTTACAAAATTTTAAAAATTAAATTATTAAAAATAAAAATTAAAAACTGAAACCAAATATACATTAGACTCGAACATTAGAGAAAGAAAAACCTTTGGTCGGATTTATCAAGTTGGCAATTAATTAGCTGTGTCTACTCAAGTATGGTTAATTATTTTTTCTATTAACGCAGTATGGTTAATTATTTATCATCCGCCACTCGCCAAAAAAATATTATTATTATCCGTCAGTCAATCCCTAAAATATACACTACTTATAATTTAATCCATGTTTATCTTGAAATTATATAAAGTTGTTTTGAATTCTTATTGTATTATAAATGTATTTGACGTCACATTTTATGTGTTAGTAATTTAAAATGAGATTAATGGTACACCTTTTTTTTTCTGCATCGTGTGTAAACGATTGTATAGAATTAGTAATATATAATTAAATAATTATACAAAAAAATTTATACAATCACTACATAAAAAAAAGGGAAAATAGTATAGCCAGCCGTGAAGTTTGTCCTCCGTGTGTGCTGCTCGAGTAAAACGTGTGGGCCCACGGGTGCCGTCCAAAATCCAAACCCAGAAAGTAAACATAAACGTGACAGTCTGTGATTGGCTTGGGTGTTATTACTACTATTCTGTAATTCCACAACTTGATGCAAAAATAAGGCTTTAATTGGAATGTACTCTTAATCTAAAAGAAAATTCTATACCAAAAAAAATCTATAAGAAATTTTATATAATTATTTAATTATATAATAATATGTTAATAAATATAATTATTTTTTATTTTTATTATTTAAAAAATTATATTAAAAACTTAATTAAATAATAAAATATTAATATATCAAAATTAAACTTCAAAGGTAATCCTTCCTCCACGAAGACTGCACTCTCTTCCATTGCCGGACTATCACCAAAATATAAATCAATCACAGCAACGCCAATAAGAATCGCATCAACCAAAAGACGACGAATTTTTCAACCCACCAACCGACCTATGTCATGAACTTTTTTCCGCACACATTAATTAATATTGTTTTACTACTAAGTAACTAACCATCAAAATTATCAAACAATTTATATATGTTTAATTTAATTACTTAATGTTAGATATTGTCCCATAATCAACAATATGCTTTAGTACCAACCGCACGCAATCAATGCCTTTATGAGACTAGGACCTCCTGCTCAATAACTCATTTAGATTTCACTAACAGTATGTTTGGACGGGTAGAATTAAATGGAAATAATTACTCAACTTTATTGTTTATATATTTTACATTTTATCTCATTCCATTCAATTTGGCGAAAAGAAATTTGAGGTAAATGGATAGATAGTTCCATACGGTTAAAAAGGAAAACAAATTGATCCCTCCGTACACTGCACAAAATTATAAAGAGATCAATTTGTCTCTTTTTTGGAAAGAATGATGTTTGGTGCATAACTAAATTGCACGATAAATACACACCATAAAATTTATCACTATTGGATTTGATGAATTAGTGGGATGAGTGAGGACCACATATCACATTCAATAGTAATAAGATGTGTGGTGTGCATTGTACAATTTAGTTGCACACCAAACATTATTCTTTAAGAAATGTGAGGGACCAAATTAGGATTTTTAAAATCTGAGGGACTAATTTATCTCTCAATGCATTTATGAGGGACCAATTTAGATTTATGTGTCTATTTTTATGTTTTCTTAAGATAGTTATAACAAGAGTCCAGTAAATTCAATAACATGTTGATAATATCACCTTAAATTTAATAAATCTAATATATACACACACATGAATCCTTTTATATTAAATTTTAAAGTTTTACTATATCCTCGTTTCAGTATCATATTTTATCTTTGTGTTTCATAGGTCTCTATTGAGTAAAAGGTTTATTGTCGAAGAGGAAAAAGAATATAGGTTTATGAAGCCAAAGATTTATTATATAGATACAATTTTGAATCTATTTTAGGCAAATTCATAAAAAAGTTAGTGATATTCACAAATGGATAATTAAATATATGATGATGCATGAATAAATTTAATATGACCTTTTTTTTTATTGTAAATGTATCTAAATATAAGGTTGTAAATCGATTGAATCAATCCAATGTTCAAATCAAACAATAAAATCAATTGATGATGATTTGGATCATCAAGTAAAAACCACAGTTCAGATATTGAATTTTATAAATTTAAACTTGATGGCCTGACCCGATCATATATTATATATAATATTTTTTATTTTTTCTATATATAATATATTTACTTAATAAATGATATTTTGTTATGTCTATATATTAATGTGATTAAGCTATGTATGTATATAAAGCTAATAAAATTTTAAGAGATTTACAATTTGTATTTTATTTAAAAAAATGTGATTTTTTTCTATTTTATTTGAAATAAACATAAAATTATAATAATCCAGTAGCCTGATTTTAATTTGTTCAGTTCAGGTTTAATCACAAAAAATTTATAAATCTAAACCAAGTTGAACCTATCAAAATTGATTGGTTCATATTCATTTTTCTTTGAATCCGAACCAATTGGACCCAATTATAGCCCTACTAAATGTAACATCTTAGAGTTGCGTCGCAAGAATATCTCTATGAATCCTTTATTGATTGTAGAGTGCATGTTCGCGGTAGTATTGGGATTTTAGCTTGCCTTTATCACTTGGTCGATTATTTTGGTTCTTACCGTAGATGATTGGCGTGGATGGAAACTGCCACAATGTTAAGTCACACATTGGGGTTTGATTTAGGATTTAAATTTTAGGGTTTAAATAGTTTTAAACTTACTATTTTTTTCAAATTTTAATTTGTTGATGAGTGTTTGAGTAACTACGTAACTTTTCTATTTTAATTTTATTCTTCGTCTGGATTATCAAAGACAAGAGATAACAGGCAGGACGTTTGAGATGAAATCAACGTCAACTGCAACGTTGGAAAGAGGTTATAGATAAGGCAGAACCACATGGAAGCATAGAAGATCGGAGAGGGTAGCTGGTAGAGATACCAATGAAGTCCGTGGCTTTAGGTTTTATGTGAACCACACACGCTACAGAAGAGAAATTAGTTGGGAACGTTTGGAAGAGAAGAGACATACTAAAATTCATTGTCAATTTCGTTAGTTGTCAATTTGTCGTTATCCAGACAGATTGCTGCCCCCGGGACTTTTAACAATGCAAGGCATTTACCTCGTTTTCCATTTAATTTGTCGCATGACTATTTTCAATGTACTGTTCTATATTATAGTTTGCACATATTCAAGCCATGGAATTTTTTATTTTTTTTCTGTCTGAGATTAAGATTATTATAGTACATTGATATAACTAGTGATTAGATTTTATCTGTATGACATCTTAAATAAATTTTATTAATTTCAAAATCATGCAAATAAATTTCATCGCAATCTTTTTTCTTTCCAAGGGTATTAGCGCTAACAACAATTACTAATATCTTTAAAATGAAAATTTTCTTAAGGGATAAACTTCCAACTACAAGATCTTTTCTGTATATATCATTAGAAATCAAAGCATTGATCAAATGTTAAAAAAAACCTAGCTAACTACTAAGTATGTATCTAGCCATATTTCTAAATTTAAGATATAACTATATTTTATATGTGGGATTTTTTAAAAAATCTAATTAATTTTTGGATCACAAAATAAATATCCGAAAATATCTGCATGATCCTATAATTAAGTGGTGCTTCACAATAATCCCAACCAAACATAGAAGGTCCACCGTTTGGATCAGTACAGACTATATAGAAGATATTTTTTCGTTCGCTTAGGGTAGCATACACCATTATTAGCTTGGCGCATGGCAGAATGGGCCACTAAATAGAGTTTGATATTTAAGAAAAAAATAATTTGATATATAAAAATGAAATTTTATATTATCTTCCCATCAAAATCTTCTACTTATATAATTATTTAAGTAGTATATATAAAAATTAATTATATTTTCTGATATGATAATATATAATTAGATTATAAGATAAATCTCTTTAGATAATTATTATGGTAAATAGTTATTTATTATGATTTGATATATTTTTTAATATTTTTGACTGACAATACAAAATAATCCTTTTAAATTATATCGACAATTTTTTTCTACTAAGATATTGATTTTGGTACCTTTTTTTATTTCTAATGTTTTAAATATAATTCAATGAAATTCAATTGCTTTTATAACATAATTATAAATAAGTGAATTGTTGTATTAAAGAATATTTCACATATTAAAATTAAATACCAAATAAAGAAGAAAGAAGTAATTATAAATAGAGAAATTGGAATAAAAAATATTGAATGTATACGGAGTTCAATTGAGTTTTACCTAATAATGGAGTAATATTTTAAATAAAAATATAAATTAATAACAAAAATTATCCTCAAAATACCATTCATTCAATTACGAAATGAAATATATCAACAAAACCTACAGTGTGTTTGGATTTACATTGGGGGATTGGATTCTCAACATTGATTCTGTTAATTTTTAATGATGTTTGATTTTAAGATATTAAAATCAATTATTGTTTTTTAAATTAATTTTAGGAGAAGTAAAATTGATTGCTTTATGTTAGAATTATTTTAAAAAAAACTAATAAATATAATTTATTTTATTTTAAGATCAATTTTAATAAAATTATTTCTAGCAATGCAAAATCAAACATACATTTAAATGACGCTTTACAAAAAATTAATAATTTCTCAATTTACATGGGGACCATGATCAAGGTTAGTGGTAGAGGAGGACAAACTGGCGTGAACAGCGAACAATTTTCCCCGGAAGTGGGGTCTTATGGGAGAAACGAACCCTACCCGACGTGGGTCCACATTGATTGAGGCGGCGGTTTTATGTGGACTGGATGGTTTAACTCGAACATAGATTTAATATATATATTCTAAGCATAACTTAATTTTATTAATTATATTTTAAAAAATTATTTATTTTCTTTAATATATGCTCATTTATTTATAAATTTTATTGATTTTTTCTTGGATATATCTAAATTATAAAAATAAATTATTAGAAATGTGACATGTCAAAAATACTTTTTATTTTCCCCCGATGTGGTCCAGCACTCCCTATTTGGAGTTTTGGAAGCACCTCATCACATATGCCTGTTCCAGGCGCCTGCTTCTCACCTGGTCCCCTCTTCCATCTGGTCCAATCCACCACCTACCCACGTATGAAAAATCGCACGCCACTCATTCCATCACCACATAACATTGTTCTTTTCTTTTATGCCTTTTTCTTTTGTTTTTTTAAATTAATTAGTTTATTTTTCCATAGTTTGATTGTTAAGATTTTAAAGAGAGGAAAAAAAAGAAGAAGGATTACAAGACACACTCGTACCATTTTAGGTTATATTTCTTACGGGGAAACAATTGCAAAATTTCTTACGGTTAATTCAAATTTTAATAGTTTGTATTTTTGATAAAATAACGTAGCTATAAGTAAGAGAAAGTTGTGAGTATGTTGTAATTAGTTTTTTATTTTATCATTAATGATTACTGCTTGATTTTAATCTTTAAAATCAAAGATAATAATTGCTCAGGTAATTATCATATCAGCTAATAATCATATCATATCACATTTTACAATCAGAGAAAATAATCTTACCCAAAATTCTCTCATTAATCATTCATATCGCATGATTTAGAGAATATTGTGTTACTGTTTGTCCTTACAATCTCACTTTGTTTATGGCGCAAAAAAACAAAAAATCATTATCCTGCAGTTGATCGTTCCTTCTCTGTTTTCGTGTTTGCCACAGTTCCAAACCGGAAGAGACTTTGTGACGTTCCGCAATGTATGCAAGGGACACTATTATATTCATGGCCCAAAAAACAAAAGTAACACTATTAAATTGGTTTAATCAATTTGACAAAATACTGTTACGCTTAGAGTTTTGTAATGATATACTATATAATGTACGTTATGAAAAAAAGTTGGAAATGAAAAAGAAAATCAAAGAATATAAACTAATTTCCAAATATAAAAGTGATATAAATGAAAAGTATGTTACAATAAAATCATTACAAATAAAAATATAACGTAATAATAAAAACTAAATTATATAATATTAATTAATATATTATACTAAATTAAATTTTTAAAATTAAAATAAAAAACCAAACACATTTAATTGATTTTTGAATAGTTTTATTCCCTCCTCTCAATGTTTACTTTAAAATTTGGTTTATATTGAATTTTGACAACGCTAACATGTAATATTTGTTTGGTTTGCATGCATAAAAAATCAATATCGATCAATCTTAATTCTCAAGTCATCGAGCATCAACAAGTTATGGAAATAAGGGCTCGTTTGGCACGCCTGATAGGATAAGGGTTGATAATATAAGATCTGATAGGATAAGATCTGATAGTATAAGACCTGATAAACTTTTAATATTATACAGTATTTAGTGTAGCACTGCATAAGATATTCGATTTTATATTCAATAATATCATACTATTTATTCATAAATAATTATAATATCTTAATTAAATATTAAATAAAATCAAATAATAATAAATTGAGAATTTTTATTATAATAATGTTCAAATATTATATTTATGTAAATATTTACTAACTATAATTTAATTTTTATGAAATGTTATTATTTATTTCAATATTTTATAATTATTTATTTTTCAATAATATATATAAATAAAAAAATACTATTTTATATATTTTAATATTTTAATTATAATTATTTAAATTTAAGTAACTAATTATTACTTTTATATATTATTTATTTAAAACCTTCATTTGTTATTGAGTATTTATTATTTTATTTTGTTTATTTTTATCAATTATATTTATTTTATTATTATTATTTATTTAACAATTGTTTTATTTTAATAAAATATTTTACAAAAATGATCTTATATGTTAAAAGCTAATCAGGCCTAATACGGCCTCCCTATGCTATATTGAGTTATACAGCATTTTGATATATAAGAAAGTTATGACGTATAAAATTATACAATACATTGTCTACACCAAATAATAAAAAAGGGTATAATGTATCGTATTAGCTTATACTATCATGCCTAATACATCATACCAAACACTCCCTAATTGTCATGCTAAGGTTGGATTGCAGCAACGTGCATACAGGGGGGGAGCTAGAACAAAATATTAAGGATAAACTTTATTTTTTTAAAAGATAATGTACATGTATATAAAAAATAACAATATATTTTTTTTTGTCCTATAAATTTTAAAAAAATATTAAGAAAATACTAACTTATCCTATACTTTTAATTGGATCATGAAATGATTTTTTTTAAAGGATCAATTTGTCTAATGTTAGCTTTCATTTTTTTTAAAAAAAAACGCACATTATAATCACAAGTCAAGATATAAGTATATGCATAACACATTGTGTTTATTACAATATTTAAATACCTAAGTAAGTAAGAGGTTTATTAGAATTGGCCCCAAATATTTAAATTGTATTTTCTAATTTGTATAGAAATAAACAATAGAAATAAAATAAAAGTAGATGATAAAATTAAGCTATTAAAATATTCTAAAAATAATAATATATCATCCTGCAAATCTTTATAATATATACAAATTTTAGGGGAGGCCAAATGTACAAAAATACATATATAAATATAAAAATTTAAAATTTTAGGAGAGACCTTGGCCATCTCTGAACTATATAAAAACAGGAGTTTCTCAATTATTGTAGGAGCTTATTAATTTTCATGCATTAACAATTAAAAACTTTAAGAATGAGAAGATGACATTCCAATCTAAAATAAAATAATGTCTTTGAATTTCAAAAATATTGGCAGAGAAATTTACATTTATTTTATTTCAATTAGATAAGTGGGGACTTAAACTTATGACCACATCTCATATGCAATACCCAATCAAACTATACATAAGTTTCTTCGATCATTTTTTTTTGTATTTTTCTTTTCTTATTTAAGTATTAATAGTTAAAAATAATATCAGATTTCTTTAATTTTGTATAAATTCTGACCATAAGTTAAGACTCTTTAGTGTTTTCTTATTTTAAAACAGTTGCAACAAGTGCCTATTTGTTTTCCTCATGTTTGGTTGGACTTAATATACGTGTTGTTGTAGAATTTGAACCTGAAATTTTATCGAGTGACTTAGAAGGAAACCTAGAAAGAATATGTTGGTAAAAATATGCCCAAAGTAACATTATTAGTCCAGTAATGTACCCAAAAAATAAAAATAAAAATTGTCCAGTACAATGCCTATGGGACTTAAATTGGGGAACAAAACTGCTCTGTCCTCAGTTTATGCTTTACGGCGAAACACAGCAACCCTAAGTTTCTGACCTAGCAACATTAAAACAGCAAAACCGTAAGGAAAACAAAAAAAGAAAGAAAAGAAATCCATATGTTTACCACGTGATCTATTCTTTTCGGATTGATTAGAGTACTTAATTAACGTAACTTGAATGTGTGGCCGGTGTAGGTCCATGCATACAATCCAAAGCTTTTCTCTCACCTGTTACGGACGCGGAGTCCAAATGGCGGAGTGACTGATAGCCAGATCGGAGTCGCGATAGACCGACGGATCACTCAAGGCTGACGTACAACTCCGGACCGGCTACGACGAGAAGAGGGCGCCTTCCGGTGTTGAGTCCTACCATGTCGGAACGAGGATGGATCTACGGAGGACATCGGAAAGGTCAAACTTCTAGAAGGTGTCTCGTAACGATTGGTATCCCTCCCGTACCGTACGGCCTCGTAAACCCATACGATACACCTCAACCCTAAAAGCAATACGCTAAAAAAGAGAGTAGATATAAATATATGAAGGGAATTGTATAAGGTATGTTCGTTCCATCACCCCCCACAATAATCTAAGTATCCTAAATTGGGCATCAGAGTGTTTTTGCAGGCACCCCCCGCCGCCGGAGCTAGGAGATCGCCACCTTGCACCGCCCCAGCAACCTAGTTGCCCTCAACCGAAGGTAACATCACCCTTTCCCCACCTTCATTATTGGTCTTGCTATATCACCCTGTGCGATCATCAAAATAGAAGTGAACATCTTATCAGTGATTAAAAGGCATTTATTAATGTCATCGTAATTGATATGATGATCGATGATCATAAAGAAAAGGTTGCATTGCATCAAGTTGTTCAAGCGATATATAATACAGTGTTAACATTTTCAATCCACTTTTCAAATATTTTTTTATGAGTTTTGATAATTCGTTTACTAAGATATATATGAAAATGCATGCATATTCACGAATATATATATATATAGTGTGTGTGTGAGATTTTAATAATATTGTTATTGTCTCTAACTGATTGTAAAAGGTAAAAACAAAAAATGTAGAATTTATCAGTAGTTGTGCAAGTTGTAAGAAAAATAATTAAAAACAGAACGCGTCATCAATTTGTTGAAAGAAATAATAAAAAAGAGTGGAATTCACCAGCAGCTTAGGAAGTTACAAGGTGAAAGATTAAAAAAAACATTTAACCGCATTTCTTTGACGTAGTTAAGAGTGCATTTGCTTCAGATTTTTAAAAAAGTAATTATAAAACTTAAATTTTATATATAAGAGAAAAAATTAAAAATTAATTTTTTTAAGAAATTATTAATTTTAAATTTTATAAAAAAATTATCAAAATATATGAAAATTAATATTTTTAGACAAAAAAATAATTATTAATCAAAATAATCATAAATAAATATGCCCTAAATTCAGTTCTGCGTTTATCACTTGTGAATTGTCGTCATAAATAAAAATAATTGCTCTTTTATTTTTATTTTTTTTGTTTTATGTACAAAAGATTTCTCAGATCTATTAAATCGGGTTAAAACTTACTCACTTTTTTTTCAATAAAAATAAGAGTGACTTTAGCAGCCCAGATTATTCATTTGTTTTTTTTTATCTCTCCAATAATATTATTGAATTATAATATAAATTTTTTTTAAATACATTAAAATTAAACTCTTAATTTAAGAGGGGAGAGGATTTACAGATAGATAGAGTAATAAGAAGACATCTCATCATTCTTTATTAATGCCTGCGGTGCATGCTGCCCACTCAATTTGCCAGTGAAATGAATGGAGTGTGTAGAGTGGGTCTGTATTATGAACGGATATACCCCCTCTGCCCAGTAAATAAACCAGATTTGTGTACTAACAAAAAAATGTATGGATATTAACCGAAAAAAAGGTCGGATTTAATTCTCCACGAAAGTAAAAAGATAATTTAACAATGATTCAATCATATATTTTATATTAATAATAATACTTAACTTTCACAATTATAATTTAAAAAGTCATATAAGTAAAAGATTTTGATTGAATAATAATACCAAATCAAAAAATTCTACATTATCATGATGGAAACTAACTTTTAAAATATGTATAATAATATCTATGCATATATTTTTAAGAGTTTGATTTATATATATTAATGGCCATAAAATTTAAGAAAATACTAGATTATAGTAGCTAATTATATAATTATTTAATATAATATTTTTAATTTTATTTTCATTAACCAACAATATAATGTCTTTCTATTTTTTAATAATATAAAATTCTATGTTTTCACTAATTAACCGTATATAATTATTTTAAAACGAAGCTTAGTAGGACTTCCTCTTCTCAAAAAGTAGTCTGCGTCGGTAGTTGGGTGGCGACCGGAAAACCACTAGTCACAAAGAGTTTTTGCTAATTTATCATTCTAAAAGTGGATGTTTATTGGAACATCTATTTTATCACTATTAAATATAAGACAGACATTATTATACATGTCAAGTAACTTTTTTTATTAGTTTTTGTTTGTGAAAATAAAGAAAAAAATATAAAGATAAATCGGTTATGTAAAATATATGATTTTATATAAAATTATCTGATATTATATTTAATAGAAATTTTTTAAATTTTTATATTTCTTTTGTTATACTAAAATAGAGACTGGTTACATGAAAAATGAAATGAAGAAATTAGGGTAAATGAAATTGAAAATAAATTTTTATAAAGTAAGGAGATATCAAAAGGTGGTTACTCATCCCACTCTTCTTTATTAATAATATAGATTAGATATAATAGATAAATGAGATCATTATCTTATTTAATAATAATAAAATAGGTTTTTCAATAAATATTTATTTTTAATAAATAGTAATTGTTAGATTTTAGATTGATGAAATAGTAAAACTCTTTAAAAAAAATAAAGAGGAAAAACGATAAACCGCCCCACGTGTTAGTCTCTCCAATCTCCTTCCTTCCTTCCTTCCTGCTCCTAAGTCGTTGCCATTAGTAATTCACAGAGAACATACATTACATACTAACTCGCAGTACATACATACGTTCGAAGTAACTCGCAGTACCCTCTAGTTCTACTGCTTCCCTCTCTTTTCCTTTCTACTCCCCTACCCCTACTCTATAATCCTCATCTTCTCTTTCTCCCTTCTCTCACTCTTTCTCTCTTCTCTCTACAAATTCTAAAATCAACCCCATTTTTCCACCTTCTTTCGCTTCTTTCTAGTCTCATCACTCCTACGAGCTAGTCTACGACTAGTACAAAGTGCTGCCTGCAACACTAACACAAACACAAAGCACTTTCTCTCTCACTTTTTTGTTTTTCCACACCCAAACATGAACATATAGCTACCAAGCTTGCACTCCTGTTCTGTGACACTACATATCACATGGCGTTCCATAACCACCACCTCTCGCAGGACCTTCCACTACATCACCATTTCACAGACCAACAACAACCTCAACAGCAACCCGATAACCAGCCTCTCTCCGACAACACCATATTACCCGACCACCTCGCCCCCGACCCAACATCCAAACGAAACTCCGATCATCACCCTAATTGGCTCAACAACGCCCTTCTCCGAACCCACTACACCACCAACGACAGCAACAACAACGCCAACACCAATTTCCTTAACCTCCACACCGCCGCCTCCGACTCCACCGGCCCCGCTTCCCACTCCTCCGGCCAATGGCTCTCCCGCCCCGTCCTCCACCGCAACCACAGCGAGGTCATCGACGACGTCGCCGCCACCGGGGACTCCGTCATCGCGGCCACTATGTCCCACGAATCCGCCGAGCTGAAGGCTGCCGGCGGCGGCGGAGACAGCAAGACCGAGGCTGCGGTGGCGGAGAGCGGCGGCGGAGGGGAGGGGTTGGGCAGCTGGGTGAATGCGAGGTACAAGTCGGAGATTCTGGCCCACCCGCTGTACGAACAGCTGCTGTCGGCACACGTGGCGTGCTTGCGGATCGCCACGCCGGTTGACCAGCTGCCCAGGATCGACGCTCAGCTGGCCCAGTCCCAGAATGTCGTCGCCAAGTACTCTGCCTTCGGACACCCCCCTCTCGGCGATGATAAGGAACTCGATCAATTCTTGGTAACAAAATACTATCTTTCGCTTCCTTTAATTTTATTTAATTTAACTCTTTCTTTCTTAATTAACTCCATGATTTTAACAATTCTTTTAAAAAACTAAGTTGGATTGGATAATTGAGGCTGTTGTGATTTTTATTTTTTTAATTTTTTAATTGTTTCTGGAGCGAGTCGTAATCTGAATTGGCTTTTTTTGTTGGCTTTGGAATAATGAATCCCCATGTGTTTTGGACTGGTGGAAATCGGATTAAAGACCCGTTGACGAGGCTGCTCTGTCAAACAGAGGAGACGACCGATAAAAGGAAGGGAAGAGGGGTATTCAGTTACTGTTTGCGGACAGAATGGGAAACGGACAGGGTTCCTTTCGCTTAATAATTGAGATGAACATAAGTCTGGCATGAATTGATGGATAATAATTTAAAAGACAAAATATGCGAATTGATAATTAAGGAGCAAATGCTTCCAATTTGACTTTAAGAGATGGTTGTTGAGCCCAATTTCTTCCCGAATCCGAAATTTGAATTATAACCCGTAATTTATATTGATTTTCAGTCATATCTCTTATGCTGCGTTTGACAAATGGTGAAAACCAGTGTTTGAAAAACACTCTTATTCTGCAGAAGTTATTCAGTTTTGTTTGCACTCGCTTCTTCAAGTAACATCGTTACATATTTACATTACGTGTTCTTATGTTTCTTGACTATAATCCAGAATTCTGTTGTATTTGTTACGATCATACAGTTTACAACTTACAGAGTTTTTATGTTTTTTGATATTTTTCCTGACTGATTCTGCAGTCACACTATGTTCTGTTGCTCTGTTCCTTCAAAGAACAACTCCAACAACATGTCCGGGTCCATGCAATGGAAGCAGTTATGGCTTGCTGGGAGATAGAGCAATCCTTACAAAGCCTCACAGGTGTAATAATTGTCTTCTTTTCATTGTTACGTTACACCTTAGCACAACGATATATGTTGGTTGGATTCATGATAGATTGAAAATAACTTGTACCAAAGTTCTTGTCTTACATTGTGTGCTCCCTCAATGATATTATATCTAGGAACCAACCAACATGTGATTAATTCACCCAAGCACAGCATATTAATTATTTATGAGCAACTTCCAGAAATCTGCAGGGTCGGGTTGGGGTCCCTCTTAAAATTGGGGGAAAATTTTTGCAGCTTTACATAAAATAAAAATAAATCTTTATCTGAACTTTTTACTCTTCATAGGACAGTAACTGTAATCCGTGATACTGAATGTTTATGGTTCACTACAGTCTCAGGTTTTGAATTTGGCACAGAGTAGTTGCTATCAATCAATTCAGATTCAGAATACATAAATTCTCAAAATCGGGATAGCACTATAATGAGGTGTAATAACCTCGTGTCCAAATTTTCTGTCAAGGTCAACCATCAGTCAATATTGCAGAGTTCAGTTTGACAAATTAATACATGATACTCAAGTCCTTGAGTATTGATGGACCAAATGGAACAGGGTACTGGAGTCAAAATTTCCCATATAAACTCGATGGGTTTGCGTTAAAATTTTCCATATAAAGTCTTTAAAGTGCCAGTCTATGGGTTTGGGAAACTCCAAATCTCGGTTAACTTCATTAAGATTGGAACAGTGAATAATATACCAAAACCACACGCATAGGCGTCAGATAGAATAATGGTTATTTTCTATGTTCTAAAAAAGTATTGTAGACTTCATAGTGCATTGCTTATTGTCTGCACTTTTATTAGCATGTTATGCCAAACTATATAGTTTGGACGTATTCATAAGCCTCTCGACTGGATTAGCTAACTTCTTGCACAAATGAACAGCAAAAGCACAGCCCCTTCTATAAGTGGATGAGTGAATACTAAAGTGATAATTTTTCCCACATGCTGCATGATTGACAGGAGTTTCGCCTGGGGAAGGCACAGGAGCAACAATGTCTGATGATGAAGATGACCAAGTAGATAGTGATGCCAATCTGTTTGATGGTGGTTTGGATGGCCCTGATAGCATGGGATTTGGCCCTCTTATTCCAACCGAGAATGAGAGGTCCCTCATGGAACGTGTGAGACATGAACTGAAGCATGAATTGAAACAGGTAAGGGATTGAATGTTAGCCTTTAAAGTCTCCCTTTAATCTCTTCATTTTGAATGTCTTTCATGTAATTGATCTCAAGTTCTTTTTATTGTGTAGGGTTATAAGGACAAAATTGTGGACATAAGAGAGGAAATTTTACGCAAGAGACGAGCTGGGAAACTTCCCGGTGACACCACCTCTGTCCTTAAAGCCTGGTGGCAATCACATTCCAAGTGGCCTTACCCTACAGTAAGAACCCAAACTTGATCTCACTAACTTTTGCAGAAAAGCTTTTCAAGATTCAACATATAATCTGCGAATTGACTTTTGCTAAAGATTTGTCATAGAATTCAAAGCACAGGAATAAGGATTTTACACATTTGTCCAAGAATATGCTTATACATTTAGTCCAGATGTTAAGCACTATAGTAAGCTTAGAATATTCTGTTCATAATCCAAACTACTCATGGAGAATCTTACAGAGCCACAATTTTAAAGTTAACATTGCCTACACTCACTTATCTATATTTTTGCTCATCTCGATCGATGTTGTGCTTTTCAGGAGGAAGACAAGGGAAGGTTGGTGCAGGAAACAGGCTTGCAATTGAAGCAGATCAATAACTGGTTCATCAATCAAAGGAAGAGGAACTGGCACAGCAATCCTTCATCTTCTACTGTCTTGAAGAGCAAGCGCAAAAGGTATTCCTATAATAAGAAATCCTTTCATTAATTTTAGTTTGCACGATCCTTGCTCCAATCTTAATTCAAAATAAGTAATGCAGGTGATAATAGTGCTGATTGTGTCATGTAAATGGACGAAAACTCATGAATCAATCTCTGACCATACCTTATTTCTCTGCTGTCAATCATTTGATCTGCACGGCAAGGGAATAAAGGAAAGACAATGAGAAAGAAATCACTTTTTGCTTCTTTTCATGGAACAGGGTCAATACTTGAGGAGCTAGTATTGATGAATTATTTTACCTACCGTGAAGTACCTGTGATGCAACAAGATTAGCGAGTTCATTTAGGAATTATATACCAAAACAAACCAAAGTGGGTAACTCCATTGGCGTATGATTCTTATTTCACTTTTTAATGCTTGTGAAATATATATAATGGTGAGGGGTTGTAGGTGTACAGTAATAATCTGTGCATTTTTCCTTCAATCATACTATATTTTTATCTTGTTTTTAAAATTTGTATTTTCTGCTTGGGGGTAAAATTGTTGTAGAAATGATATATATAGGAAGTTTTCACTTTTTTGTACTCCTAGTTGGTATTGTCTTGACATTGTGCTCCTTCAAGTGATCGTAGAGTCTAATCATGGCATGGAACAACTTGGGCGAAGTAGGAGGGTGAAAAGTGAAAAAAGAGTTCAATATTTCTTTTAACCGTGTGATGTTGGTGGATAAATATTGGTGTGACCTAATTATGACAATACCTATAGATAGATATAAGTTTACAGTTAGGAAAATTCAGTGTGGATCAGGCTGAGCAAATTTCTATGCATGCGATTAATTCCATTAGAGATACTAATATTGTTCCTCGGATCATTGTGAGTTTGTGACTAAACATCCTCAGTTGTTAAGCCTAAAAGACAAAATGTTGGTTGCCTCGTGAGCTATCAAATTCAATGAGCTTCGGATAAACTGAGCTTAATCCAAGAAATTTGACTTTTTCTTATTGAGTTCAAGTTTGAGCCACTTCTAATATTAATGGGCTAAGCCTAAACTTTGAGATATACTCGGCTTAACTTACTTCCATATCTGACAAAATGAATTGACGTTTGTGAAAAAAACAAAATGCTGCTTATTTATTATTTCTGTTTGAGATGGTAATCCTAGTATCCTAACCAACAACAGTGAGACAAAATGTTGAACATAAAAAGGCAGTGTCTAAGTTTCACAATCATTGAGAAGACATCTTCCTAAAACGGAGAAATGTTATACACTCATAAAGAATTGTTATGCTTTTTTTCTTTTTACCAAAAGTTACAAGTACTGTTAGATGAAATGAATTAGTATGATTTATTTATTTCATTAATAAACAATAAATTGTTGTATTATTCTAATAATTTAATTGTTGGAAAAAATTATGATTAGATTTCTAATATTTTCCTTAATAGATTTAATGGACAAAATGTTTGATAAAGAATTTAAGATACTAATGCCATTTTTTCTTCAAGTGTGCACACACATAGACATAATGAAATGTTGAGTAAAATGGTGGAGGAGTCCAAAATTAAAGGAGACCTAAATCAACACAAAAGCGATTATAAGTTTTGAATGTCATATTTTGACTCAAAATCCCAAATTAATAATTCTATAAGTGTTTCTGCCTTATATATTATTATTTAATTCATAGGTAAACAATGTGTAATTTTTAACATTCACACCTGAAATTCTAAATTAAAAAAAAAAATCCATCTACTTTGCTTAAATCAAATCACCGAGTTACATTCTTACTCCCAAAAAAATAAATCATTGAGTTCCATTCTTCCCGACAGGGGAACAAATCTTCTTAATAAGGAATCTAATTAAAATACTAACGTGAATTGGGTGCATTGATAGAGAGGGGACAATTCAACCTGTGAAGAAGAAAATTGCTAGAAGGCACTCTAATTAGTCGCAATACCAGAAGTCATAATTCGCATTACAAAGGTCAATATATGATATGTAAAGTTTTTAAAAAATTGAGTCTGTATGCATAAAAATGCCTCTATATATACACACACACTTTTACTGATGAAAATTACAAGCATGATGAACAACATCAACACTTCTAATTTCTGAATAATCAATCATGAATGTTTACATTACTCAATCGCACTTCCAATCCCAGATATTCCTTGTTTATCCCCAATGGACATGCGTATCGAGCCGAGAAATCAAGATAAACACCATCATCACGTTCCTTCTCTATTCCATCGTCAAAATTAAGCGCATAACTGTTCGGGTCATAATGGAATTGCATTCTCTTTTTCTTGTTCTTCGCTCCATCACTGCTACTACTGCATGAGCATGTCGACCCCAACCTTCGCACAAAAAATGTCTTCCACTTTGCTGGCACTCCCAAAATTTCTACCAGCGCCGCCTTCACACTCTTCTGTCCCTTTAACTTCTCCTTCAATTCCTTCAGCACCAACCGGTTTCAATGATGATCTTTCACCAGATCTTTTTGCTGTTCCTGACACGTGTCGTATCCATGTGAGGGGCTCCACCTATAGTATAGTCCACGAAACCAGCCACAATAAGTGACTGTGCCAGTGTCTTCATGATCACACTCTTGTACGCAGTCAAGTGCGCTTGCTTCTTCAAGCCATGATGAATCTTTAGCCATGGCCGGCAATGGTACCCGCTTTTTCTTCTACAAACGACCGCGCACACAAGAGAGAGTGACGTAGAAATACGAAAGAGACATCAAAGTTCTACCCCTAGTAATTGGTTAAAAGCCTTTGGGTTGATAAACTGCATAAAGATAAAGATAAAGATAAAATATATACTGTGATAGTGTGGTCCACGGTGACAATATTCTTATGAACGTCGGGACTTATGATTCTATGACACGTGGCACGGTGAATAGTTTCGAGTATGATTTAGGTTCGAAGTGTCGAGTTTCCGTTTTACTGTTGTTTGGCTATTGTGACAGACAGACAGGTGAGCTTTGTCTATTAGTTCTCTCAAAAGGTCTTTATCATGTTAGGATCAGGAGGCTGAAGCCTGCGTTTGTGGAACCATCAGGGAATATAAGAAGTTGGGGCTTATGTGGCGCCTGTTAATCGACATATTCTTATAGTTTATCCTTTCCTATTAGCTATTTTTTTTTTCCGCACCTTGAGATGGAGCTTTTTGTTATTATTATTATTATTATTATTATTGGACACGTTGGATTAAAATTCTGGAATAAGTACGTCTTTAAAAACAGAAGCAAAAGGTTTGTATATATTTAGATGTAATTATACAAGTACTTTTTGTTAAATTGTTGAACTTTTTGAATGGAATAAATATAAAAGTACTTTTTGGATAAAATCATAATTAAGGATATGATTTGTGATTTAATTAATTTCAATAAATAATTAACAACATTATCTTTTTATTGTTTTTGCTTATATTAAAAGTATGTCCCTACCTACTTCTGAAAGAAAGCCAAAAAACTAATTTTTTATGCTTCCACTGCTTTTAAGAAGCATAAATAAACATACAATTAAGTTCTAGAACTATTTTTTGGTTTTTAGAAAAATTTTAAAAAAGTACTTTTTCTTTTCTTCTCAGAGGCGAACTCATTAAATATTAGTTTGCATACAAATTATTTTATATGGATACAGTTAATTTGTCCTTTGTAGTGGTTGGATTCCCTCATGAGTCATGATTATTTTACATTTCAAGATTTTTAAAGAAAAAATAACTTTCCATCTTTTTCCCTCATTATTTTGTGGTTTATTAATGAATTGACATTTATTATGTTTTTATTAATTTATTCTTTATATTTTTCTTAAGAAAAATAAATAATAGACAGATATACATATCCCACGGTGAAAAGGAAAATGATTGAGCCCAGTCAGAAGCCTGGGAAGTGGACAAAGACAATGATACGCCATGGTTCGACCGAAAAATAATGATAGGCCACGGAAGAAGCAAATAGAAAGCTGGGTCCAGTACATGTGCAAAGGGAGTGGAAGGGAATTGAACAAAAATTGAAGGCCCAGCCCATTATGGCAAAACCCATTATACTCGTCGAGCTTCAAGGATGTAGTATGTTCATAGACTTCTTTTGGTCGAGGGCCATTATATCCCAGAAAAGAAAGGAGAAGAAAAACATAAAAAAAAAAAAAAAGAGCACGAATAACGACGTCGTGCGGAGAAGTATAAAATGTGTAGAGGCGCTGGCGGTACGAGGCAAGACCTATTTATAGCTTCTTGTGTTAAATTTTGGAGTTCCTGCACAAAGGCAAAGAGGATTTTCCAGAAAGCTCTGAAGAGGGTAGTGAAGCGAAAGCGAAAGGCAGAGAAGAGTTAGCTAGTTTCCATGGAAGCTGAGAAGGTCTACAATGCTCCGGAGTGCTCCACTTCCACCTTAGTAGGCACTAGCACTTCAATGGTGAACCATCTCTCCTCCTTTCTCTTTTTTCTACTAGAATTGTTATTGTGCTCAATTAATTTCCATTCGCACACACTAACAAGTGCATCTTCAATTGAATTGAATTGAATTGTACTTGCACAGCAGCAACAAGTACAAGAAGAGGAAGAGGGGGGTCCGAACATCGAGGACTGCCTGAAGCTGCTGAAAGGGGAGCGAGACGAGCAGCGCCTCGCGGGGCTTCTGCTGGTCACCAAGTTCTGCAAAGCAGAGGATCACTCCTCCCTCCGCAGGGTATACGACGCCGTCGGCACTCGCTTCCTCGATCGCCTTCTCAGGACTGGCATCGGAAAAGGAACTGCAAGCAGTGGCAGCCACGATAATAGTAATAATCGGGATGCATATTTGCGCCTTTCGGTTACCGTTCTTGCTGCTTTTTGTCGTGTTCCTGAGATTGCTTCATCCCAACACATGCTTTCCACCATCCCTCTTATATTGGAAGTCATGTCCACCCCGTACGCTCCTTCCCTCTTCTCTGTTTTTTTTAATTACTTTTTTTTTTCTTTTATTTGCGCATTACTTGACTGGACCTATGCTAGCTTTTAAATTCATATTCTCTATTTTGGATTGGAAGCAATGTGCCAAATATTTCATGATATTATTATGGGTATTATACTGCTTGTGGTTGTGTTTATTTTGTCTTTGGTTTAATATTCACATTCTTTTTCAAGCTGAGTTATTATAGCCATTGTGGCCACTTTGGTTCGATGCTCAGGTTATATCCCCGTACCTTCTCTGTTGGACAGATTTAGAAAAATGGGATTTAACTCGATTACTTTTCTATTTTGCAAATGGTGGGTGAACGATTCAAACCTTTCAGCATTAGATTTTGTATTCGCAAGAGTGAAAAATAAAATTGGTTTGCTAGCTATGTGTTATGTCTTAGTTTTTTGTTTTCCTTTTTTCGGCGCTTGTTACATGTCAAAACTACATGGTTCACACTTATTAAACTTCTGTTTCATACCTCACTCCTCATAAATTTCACTTCTTTTCAATGAAGTGATTTCTCTTTTTAATTTTTGGTAAACCTCTTGTTTAGATCCGGCTCATCAGTTCTTGAAGAATGCTATGAGTTTTTATACTTGGTATCAACTGGTTCGGGAAATGGAATCATGAGGTTTTATGAATCAGGAGGCATCAAGATACTTGCTTCTCAGATGTCTTGTCTGCAGGATGGTAAGTTACTGACTTATTGTTGTCTGCAGGGATCACTTTCTTGCTGCATACCGGTGACTAATTGACTATGACTGCTCATATGGGACAGGCTGAAGTTGTTGTTGTTGAATTTTAATTATTTGTGTTGGGATAATCGTTTAGTTAAGAAACAAAAATTCACACCTCCTCTCCGCCCCATTAATTTTTTAGTTAAGAAACAAAAACTCACGCCTCCTCTCTGCCCCATTAATTCTTCTCAATACCTATGCAGGGCCAATTTACCCTTCACTGCAGGCATCCGAGATTTGTGTTTTGTGTCTCTAGTTCTCCAAGATGTTTCTCTATAAGTTAATCATGTTCATTGGGATTTTATTTTTGATAAAAATTGAGTTTAGCATTCAGTAAAGCATTTCATTCTTCTTTTTATTTGCTATCTTACTGTTGCACACACATCTCCAAACATGGGATTTATGAACTTCTGCTTCTATATTTTCATCCATGTGCATCAATTCACAATAGTCAAACATTCTGCAGGTTCACATCTGATGGAAATATCTATTAAACTATTGCAATTGATTCTAAGTAGGATATCCTTGGACATAATCCAGAATGATTATTTATCTGAGCTCTCAGTTATTGTAAGTGTACCTATTACATAATTTGGATTTCATAGTTTATTTGTTCTCATTTTGATTTTGTGTTCTTGGCACGTCTTTTGACAGGTGGCAGCAATAGCACGGCAATTTGCTGTCTTGCACACATCCTTGAAATTTGATGCTCTCCACATGCTTAATGCCATTCTTTCTTCAAAAGATTCAGTATGTAATCTTGTCTTGTTTTGTTGCTTTCAGATGTGGTCTATATGATTTAACAAAATTCTAAAATGTTTGATAAAGATTGGCCTATTCCTTGAGACCAACATATTTTTTTTCTGCACAGGGATAACACATAAATTACATAAATTGAACTGGTTTATTTGATCTTCATAGTTTCTACTCAGTGTTCTGCTGTTTTAACATATCTCCTTTCTAATATACATACATGTTGGTTCATTTGCCTTGCAATTCTTTGACTACAACTTGGATTTTTCAGGCACAACTTCTTAATGTGCTCCGGTCACTTCCTAATGATAGCTGTTCACATAATATTCGCCATGGTATCATTGCTATTTTGCAGAATCGTGTAGGTGTGTTGAGGCATTTCACTTAATTATCTGTACTATGCTATTTACCTTTTTTTTTTTCCTCAGTTTCTCTTTCTTTTTTCCCCCACTAGGTTCATTAAAGTTGTAATTGTACTGGTGTCTGTCAGCTGGTAAAGGTATATACCAGTTGTGTGATCTTGCATACTGAACGGTGTAATTCTGCAAGCATGTAATTTTAAGCAAGAAGATTGTGGTAGTGATTTCATATATTCTTTTGCTCAGCATAGAAAGGAGGAGGTTGGGATTATTGTAAGATGGCCTTAAGAAAACTTCACAAATATAAAGGAAAAAAAAAAGAAAAGGATAAACTGTTGCTTAGAGATAGTTGGTTAATTTTATTAAGGTACATTTCAATGTTCCTTTACTGGACATAGATTATTGTATTGGGGGGAAAGTTTGAGACTTTAAATAAGGAGATAAAATGTAGTTAAACCTAAAGATAATGTGAGAGCAGGCAATGGGGTTTGCATTGTAGAAAGGATTGGGGAGAGGGAGGAAATTTTTAAATTTCAATTTAAACCTGGTTCTTGCTTGGTTCAGGAAGAGACTTCTAACTTGAGCGACATAGCTGTTAAGATGGTTTAGGATGAAATAGGTATAGGAACTAAGTCTTGCAAACTGAGTTTTGCTGTGATATATCCTACAAAAAGTGCTCATTATATTTTTCTCTGACTATGACACAATTTCTGGACTATGACACAATAATTGCTTATCTCTCACATTTCCTGGACTAACTCTGTTTTCACGTCTGGAAAACTAGTTTCTAGAAGCTGGTTTGCTTGTGTAAGGGAGTAGATGAAAAGGCACTTCCTCTGTGCACTTGTGAGAGTTTACACTGATAATCTGTACTTTTGCAGAGCTAACAAATGTTCTTATTTCAATCTATTGCATTTTGGGTTCGACTGAAAACAAGAAAACTCTAAACTAGATGAATTGCTTGTTCTGTTCTGTATCTTAATTTTAAATTATTTGCAGCTCCTGCTGAAAGGCTTCACGCTCTCATTTTAGCTGAGTCTATGGTTTCAATGTATGGAGAAGATTGGTTGATTAACCAAGTCAGCGCAAATGATTCACAACCTCCTGCTCCAGCTGACATGTAAGCAGTGCTTGTTAAATGAGAACTTTAAGCTAACTGCAGTTTGCACTCATAGCTTCATTGTCTCATTGGTTCATTTTCAGGTGTCTATTGCTTGTCTTGGAGCAGTCAAGAGTTGAAATTGCTGTTCTTCTGAATGAGTTGGCCTATTTAAAATTTGAAGCACCTCAGGATACATCAGCTACTGCTGAGGCAATTTTTTTGAAGAGACGAAATGTGGCTGTTGCTTACTCATTGGTTGAGAAGATAATAAAGTTGATATCACATGTTGGTGAAAATGATGGTATATTAAAAGAAATTCAATTCATTTATTGGAACTCTACAGTCCCTCTGCTTAAATTCAACCCTCACAGTCTTCAAGCTTTTTGTTTTGGAACATGTGTGGGTGGGAATACAAGGCTTTTATGTACCTATCAAGTGATACTACGAGATTTTCATTTTAAATAATGTAACTTCTGGTTATACTTGTTTTGTTGTCTTTACTGTTCTGTAGGGCTATTAGTGTTTAACTATGTGGATTTTTCTTTTATTGCATTCTACATTGCTTGAGAATGTGATTCTCATTTCACATTTGGTGATGATTTTTTTTTTTTGGAATAACAGAAGAAAAACATTTGGTAATGATGTTCACACTGTTGAAAACTTGTCTTTCTGGTTGTGACTGGGGTGTTATGCATTTTTGTAACTTTAACTCTTTTTCCTGTTATAGGGAACCTGCTTGATGAAGGCACATTCACAAAGCTGATTCACCAACTTAATGAGACAATTGTTGTTGTACTAGAGTATTTGGAAGACGCGAAGGTAATGCTGATTTGTAGTTATTTTATGTAACTTAATGATTAATATGTCACAGTGAATATAATGGTGAGGATGAACAGGAACATGGGCAAAAGAAGGGGGATGATTTGCTTGCTTCTGTGAGGCTTATTGGGAGGTAGTATCCTGCTTTGTTGCTGCCTTTGCATTATATGTAACTGTCTTTGGCTTATTATGAGGTTATGTGTTGACATTTAACCAATCCTGTGGATGATTTAATTCTAATAATGTATGGAAGAAAACTTCGTCCAATTTATTTATGTGGTATTGTTGTATAGAATTGAACAATGGTAGAGATTTATTTTCTAAAGGCTAATTGTAAATAGTAAGGGACATCTCAGTGTATTTTAAATAGAGATCTTTGTTGCTTCTTCAATGTTTATCCTCATCCTCCAGAGGGGAATTTGGGCTGGGAATTGACTTGTGTTCTAATTTATTTCAATAATGACGAGTGTGGAAAGCAAGGGTCGAACTCCTTATCACTTGGTCATATCTTTGTTAGCTTGTCAACGGTTGGAGAGCTCGTGATTCATGTTGCTTTTGTATCAATAATCATTCTCTAGAGCTATAGTTTTGTGACATCATACTATTATATTTTTTGTATGTGATGTAAAGAATATGGTACAAGGATTGGAACACGGTTGAGTTCTTTTAACCAATTTTTAGTTCTTTACATTTTATTTTAAATTGGAAAGAGTATGAGCTTTTCATGTATTTGTTTCAGCTATCTTGCTGAAGCTCCCCTTGCATGCAAGGAGAAGGTTCAAGATCTTTTAGGGTATCTGCTTTCTGTTGAAGGAGAAGATGAACAAAGGTATCCCTAAACAGATAATTATTGGTAAATGGTAAACCTTTTGTCTAGTTATCTGTTTACTTCTCATGGTTATGCAAATAGTGTTATTCAATTGAAACAAGGGATAATTTTTCAATGACCAGGGGGTGGATGGGGTGTAATTTGCGGCATGAATAACTTTTGCTTACATTAATTTTATATTGCAGCCCCTTTTACTCTGTGTGCTTTCTGCTACCTACGTTGTGTCAAATTACTATGAATATTGAAGGATGCAAAGCTCTGGCTTCATGTGGAGGACTTAAGGCTGTAAGTTATAATAATTATGTTTTTTGTTTCCACATTCTTGTGATCCCTTTCTCCTTTTTTTCTTTGTTGGTTTATTAGTTATCATCTCATTTGCTTTAAAGGTGAATCTCTAAATATAAATTATCAAAGGGGTAGTGAATAGTGATTGCTTGATTACTGCTTAGTTCAATATAAATTGTATCACTATAATCTGACATGACTTCTACATCTGCTGCGATGATGATGCCCCAATAACATTGCTAAATATATAATGGGCCTATTTGCAGGTTTTTGATTGCCTCAGTAAATTAATTGGGTCAAATGGTTATGTGGTTGAGGATAATGGTTGCATCTTCTTGGCATGTGATACAATATTGAACATTATGCTGAAGGTGACGTTCTCAACATAAAACCCAGCCTTGTAAAACTACTATATTGGTTATACAGAGTATTGGCTTAAGTTGCACCTTTTTTTACTGCAGAAAGACAAAATTCAGTTGACGTTAGATGAATCAGCTTTTGTTAATCTTCTCAAAGCATTGGCTTATTGGTCAGGTACCATATTCTTTAGCAGCCTTTAAAATGAGTATTTTCATTATGCACTATAAACTATATGATTAAATTCCTTGCTTCATCTACATGTTTGTATTCAACTTAAAATTGATAGGTGCTCTGCTTCAAGTGGATTAGTGTATATGTAGAAAAGCAAGTGGTTTCTATTTCTCTTTTGGACTGGCTTGTAGCTTAAATAATTTAATTGGATTTCAGTTCAGTGATTGGCATATATGCGTGACTAATAGCGTTTATGATCAGAATATGATGGTATGGTGTCATGCACAAATAGAGATGCCATTAAAGGGACAGTACTTTTGTTCTATGTTGGCAAGCTAATGCTGAGTAACATTTTTGCATTTTTGACAACTTAAGCCAAGCGTGATTTGATGTTGCCCAGTGCAACGGTAATAGGGTTAATCTCTTCAATTTGTTATCTGCTTTTGGGTGACCTGGAATAAAAAATGAGTGAAACTCAATATTGCAAACCAGCATTGTGTCATCAATAAGCCAGACTGAAGATAATTAAATCTTAGTTAAAGTTACAAACATATAAAAGTCTTCAAAGGTGAAAACTGAAAGCATATTGAGCCATTGTACAGCCATGCTATGATACTGTGATCAAAACTCAAAAGGAAACCATCTTGGAATTTAAGCTGCTAAGCTTGTTCTTGTGCTTATCATGTGTGGTTGGGCCCATAGTTTTATTCTAATTTTCAAAGTTGGAAAATTACAGTATATGGAATTACATGCTTCAGCAATGCTTAAATGTTTAACGATGGCATAAATTTTGTATACTTTGCTGACTGATCCTGCACTGTTCTTTTAACTTTGGCAAATACCACCAATTTAAATCTGTAATGTTTATTGGAAATTCCATCAGCACCCTTTATGTTTAAGAAGGTACTAGTACCCGATGTAAGTTAGTGGCTAATATTTAATTCTGAATCCACCAACTTGAAATATAATTCATATTTTTACTTAAAAAAAAGTAGGACCTGTGGTTTACTATTAGTTACTAACTACTATAGGATATTGGTATCTTAAAAATAATGATACTGCGAGAAAATCCCCTATTTATTTATTTTTATCAAAAGAATGGAGTAAATTATCTTTCTTAATGTTAGTTAATGGAACATGGTTTGCAGAAAATACTGATGACATGTCAAGTGTGATGATGGCCTCAAGCATCTGTGCTCTGATATTTGATTATACATCAGAGGAGGCTCTATTAAGCCATCCTGATTTCAGCCATAGCACTCTTAGCTGTCTCTATCAGCTGATTGCAAGATGTCTGGCTTCATCTGAACAGGTGAATTGTGAATTCCCTTTCTTTGTTTAAATAAAGTTAGTCAAAGCTGTACCAATGGTTCAGAAGATACTGTCATAGTATTGGTAGAAATATCTGCCCAGGGTGTGTTTGGTTGGATAATAAAATTGTGGACGAAATTTTCATGGATGAATATCACATGTAATGTTTACACATGGAATCCATGGAAATTTTCTCTATATTTTTAGCCTTCAACCAAACACACCATAAATTATTTTCGCTTTGGTAGTATTACTTCCCACTTATAGACTATGAATTTTATTGGTATTAAATTGGTCTTCATTGGTTTCGGATATTACTCTGGTGTTAACCCAAGCTCATCCTGACGTCATCTTCACTATATTTGTATGTGATCAATTCTGTAGTGTGGCTATGCGTCGCTTTAACTTCGGAAATATTTTTCTGTTTCTCTCTTTTATGTTTATCCATCACATGCACATAGCGTGACCTATCTTTTCTTTAGAAAGAACTGTTTAATTGCTGATGTGTCAGCATAAGCTTATGTTGGATTTGGCACTGTTTCCTGCTATCTCGTATCTGTCCCATTCAAATGAGACCTTGATATTATTTCTTCAAGCTCACTCAGTAATAAGAAATTTAATTTTCGGAACTGTAAATGTTACGTGGTTGACTAGATATTGGTATTTCGTTTTAATAATTACTTATGTGCTTGGTTATTTGTTATAAATATTGCAGGACACCAAAGAGGACATGGATCTCTCCGAGATTGTCTCTGCTGGTGAATGTTTAATATACGCTAGTTCTTAGAAAGGCTTATATAAGCTAGTTCTGGCGCTTTTTTTTTTTTCAATTTTTGGGTCAAACGTTCTGGCATTTTGTAACTTGCATTGCTGTGCAGGTTTCTCCAAATGGGGTCATCGGTACCCCCACATCAGGGAGGCAATCAAGATATGATTTTGGTCTTCTTGATGTGATCAGTTGTGTGGATGCTTTCAAGGGTGAGTGCGTGACGGAGGGGGGAAAAGAGGAAAAAAAAGAAAAAAGTAAAAAAAAAAGGAAAACTTTAGAGGTAGCATTACTATCTGCTGGTCGTGCTTTATAATGAGCTTAATTTCAAGTCAATCTTAATGTAGAAAATCTTTTGCTTTTTATTCAATAAAGTGATATCACTGTATTAAAATATTGCAAGTTATCTGGTAACTATTGTCTTAGTTAAAATTCTTATCAGTCAATGTGGCTATGATTGGATGATGATTAAATTATAATGTAAAGGGGGTTACATGCACCGAATGAGTTAGAATATGTTACACAGAATGCTAGCATTAATAGTTTTAAAATCCTTGTAATATTAAATTATCTACATTTAGAAATGATATTAATTTTGATGTACTATAAGTGTCATCTAATCATATGGTTTTATCTGTAAAATTTTTAAGGTAGTAAGTGGATGAGATAAATATTTTGATTGATATGATAATATATGATTGAATGTCTATAAATATATATATATTTTTGCTCACATTGACAGTATATACAATTGCATGCCTATATAATCGTGTGAAAATATATAGGCCAGTATAACTTACAACATTGCTATTCATTGTGAACGCTAGTTGCACGAATATCAAATGAATAAGTAAACTGAAGATTAGAAATCCAGGTTGAAAGGACAGAAATAGAAATGGAAACATGTATATATTTGGTTTGAGTGAAAGAATGGTGATAAATTTTTTATAATTGAGTTGCATATGTAAAATTATGTGTCAAACTTAATCATAAAAAATAGACTACAAGTAATGTAAATCCTCTTCCCTGTTTCTCTCATTTCAATTTTACTGTTGATTTTTTTTGTGTGTGGTGACTTTTGATTGCTTAGGAATAGAATTAATATTCGGTTTTAAGGACTACGAGTTATGAGGATCAAAATTATCGCTGGTGAAAATTATAAAGAATAAAATTATGATTAAATTTTGAATTAGAAATAACTTTATATTAAATTAAAGTAGAGAAATGTTTGCCAATAACATTTATTCCATACAAAAAAACGTTTTTCATAACAGTGAAATAAAAAACGGTCGGTGGAGACTGGAGAGGCGGTCACCTTAACCTATAAAAAGCGACGCAAGCGAGACCGACGCCATTAAACCTTCAGCCATTTGCTAAAATTTCTTATTTTGAGGGTTTCAGTCACTCCGATCTTTCCAATGAAGAAGCTCCAAGACTCCGGAATCTCAAGTCTTTGAACTTGAGTGAAGACCGATCCGTAAGTTTCCTTATAACAAAATGTTCGAAATGCAGAAGTTTGGTTGTGCCAATTGTGTTGTCTTCACATCCTTCCGCAGGTCATTTTCTTTGCATTCTTTAGGATGAAAATCCTATTCATTGAATATAGTTCATTGCGCTTATCGCCAAACTAATGACTTATATATTAGTTAATATTTAACAAGATCTGCTCTTTCTTGGTTAATATTTTACAAGATCTCGCCTTTCTTGCTCCCATTTATGACAAAGACCACCGAAAAGTAACCTAGTTCAATATCATAAACGTACAACACAATGATCTTGTACTCAAGGAAAGAAAACTAACAAATAATGATCTCGCATCCCAGGAGTTTTCTCTGCTTTTTTTCCCCTTCTGCTGAATCTCTGATCACTTATTTCTCAGATGCTCGTTTATACCTGGATTAAACAGGTGGATGATATATTCTTTGAAGCACAAATAGAAATCATGAATTCTTGATCTGTGAAATAGCGTAAGCGAATACTTATAAGTGAATAGCTTCCTCTTCGGCTCTCCTTTGATTTTTCTTACGTTCTTGCAACGCAAATAAAAATGGGCCTTTACATTTTGCATGAAGGTGATGAAATTTGCTTCGCACTATCGCACCCCATTTTACAGCAAAATACACCAACCTCCGGCTATTAAATATAGAGGACATCAAAATTAATAACCAAAAGGCCAAAAAAAAAAAAGACAAATAAATAGATGCCTAACTAACATGATACATGACTAACAGTGGAAAAACAGGTACATATGAATTTTGAGCAGCCAAAACTCGCGGATTTTGGCACCTCATTCATGCTTAAACAATAGCATACTCAAGAGTCTCCGACTCCTTAGGCCGCCACATGGACTTCTGGACACATAACATGCCTTCCTTATCCTTGGAGTAAGTCATGCGAACCTCCCACTTCATCGACCTTGCCATGCTCTCAACCTCGTCAATGATCTCAACATCGTCACGGACAATAAGCTTTCCTTCAGGCCTGAGAATCCGATCAACCTCAGCAATTACCGCAGCTAAGTTGCACCTGTGTGACCAATAAGCAATTGTAAACCCAACTGACATATATAGTTCTATATTCTAAACTAATCAGGTAACCAAGCTTTTTGCAGGTGATGAAAGAGATGAAATAGTTATTGGCACCTTTTCTTAATCTTTGAAAACAGATGATCAGCATGGAGGAGATCATAGGACCTAGGATAAGTACTAAATGCCTCACACCAATCATGGTATATACCAAAAAGACCTCGTTCATAAATAATGGGAAGGGTATCTGCAGAGTCGATTGAAACCACATTCATGACCCAAATATTCAAATTCTTCAAAGCTGCAGCAAATCTGGAAGCCACCAAGGGTGGAAGATGTCAATCGCTAATGAACATCATAATAGCAAATCATATAAATGTATAATTCAAAGTGATGACTGAGACAATGACTTTTGCTCACCCTCCGTAGATAGAGTTCATATCCATGACATTCCGTATGTTTGACCACTGAATTCCCATCCCGTTTAGATAAGACTTGGACACCACGCGTTTCCAGTGTTTATAGTCAGAAGTAAAATCTTCAGGGGCAGGCTTGCCATAAACTCCAACTTGGGTACTTGGCAACCAGTAAGGTACTTTGGTCAGTCTTGCTGGCCACTGTTCTGGCCATTGTGACCCACGTTCTTCTGAACTCACTGGCACTTTGTGCATGCAAGCTTGCAACGGAATGTTCCTGTCATACCAAAGAGATTAGACTGTATGTACATACTACGGTTTACCTTGTCTTTATTGACGTGTTTCTTACTCCAACTAAAGGTGGAGATAAAGAAAAAGGGGGGAGGAAAAGGGGAAGGGGAAGCAAACATAGAACATATATGCTGCTTTATTTTAAACAAGTTCTCTCCTAGTTTTACAGCTAAACATGAATATCACAATTAGATTAGTCAAAAACTTCTTTTTTTTAATAAATTGGGTCTTAATTATTAAAAAAAAAACCATGTCTTAGGTAAGGAAGAAATACCATGCCGCATTAGGATCATCAGACTCTGGGCAGATTGGAGGTTCATTCTTAGAACGCTGCTCGTAACATTCATTAGAAATTGGCTTCTTGTATACAGCTACACCAACTCCATTAACTGGATCCTTGCTGATTGACACCACTTCCCAGCAAATTGCTTTTGTTAGTGCCTTCATGGCTGTCAATGAATCCATAAAATATCAGGATTAATGTCGCTATATTAAAATGCATAAAAGAGGCAGGCAGACATAAGTCTAGTTATAATCTACCTTTCCATATTTCAACATCTTCAGGAAGCTTCTGATAAATAGGAGTAGCAGACCATACAAAGAAACCACCAGGTCGCAATACTCTATTCAGCTCCAAAAGAAGTTTACCACCTGCAGTTGTACCCAAAAAAAAATTTAATAAAACAAGCCTCCAAACAAAAAGCAGTGGCATTGTCATGCATTTTATCTCATCACTGCAGACTATATATTATAATCTTAATACCAGATGCCTTACTAAAGCTGGTTTAAAAAATGCCATAAATGAATTCATCTAATCACTAAAACAAATGTTAGGTTGTCAAATACCTTCAATGTGCCATGGAACTCTACACCGTGCACAATGGACTACATCAAATACTCTCCCAGGGAAGGGAAGCCTCTTTGTGCCCATCACAGCAGAAATGGCAGGAATTCCCCTTTCAAGTGCAAATTGTACCTGAGCTTCATGTTCATCCTTTGGTGCAAATGACATTGCAAGTACATCTCTCTCAAAGAGAAAGCCTCCAAAGCTCGCAACACCACATCCAACATCTAATATAACACGAGTGCGTTTTCCCCAAGCAATGTCAGGTACAGACTGCATCATCAAAGCTCTACTAAGTAAAATGCTCAACAAATTCACATAACAAGCTACATTATATGTTGCAATTCTAGGATGTAAGTATAAAGATTTTATCATCATAGCATATTATTGTGCAGCATAGCACTTTTCGTATTTGTGAAAAAGCTCATCTTTAGAACATCAAATGATGTGTTGTCATATTAGTGTTATGCTAGTTTTGCATCTCCCAGTGCACCACATATGTATTTGCCCTGGTTAGAAATAAGAGAGGCTATGCTCTTCATTCTCTGTAGTTTAAATTCCTTCATTGGCAGTTGGGCACAGAAGTTCACTGTAGAACATTTATGTCTCCGTTCAAATACCATAGTTGTACTGCTATTCATGTATCTTGCTTTATGTTTTGTTTCTTTCCTAGTGTGCACCTATACGTGCAATTACTACAAACCTATCTCTAAACCATGGATCAGACAGAGTCATAGTCAAATATACAATCATGTCGACGCAGGTCAAGATGGATCAAATGTTTTCTTCGCCCAGGGAATCATATTAAAGCAGAAAGTTAGGAAAATCAATCTCATAGTCATACTGAGAGGTGCCACCTACGGTAATCTTTTTAGATCCAGATGATTTGAACTTTCTATAATGAAATAAAATAGGATTGGTGGATACTGAATTTGTAACTGAATATGTAATGTAACATCAATTTATGGAACATGAAGCAAAATTTATCCAGATATATACTAACACTAAAATGAAACGAATAAAAGTCAATCTTGAAAAAAATTAACACTTATATTTACCTCTTGTATAAAGTCAATGTAATGAAGTGCTCCGTGCTTGAACTGGGTTCCACCACCAGGAAAAGTAAGGTACTCCCCTGTAACTTTAACCCAATTCTGGTGCCCCTTAACTTGAGCAAGTTTGGTGTGTGGAACATTGTAATACCATATCTGCAGGAGAATAACAAAAATTTTATGGAGGAGTACACGGTAAAAAAGAGAATGATAATTGGAAAAAGTTGAGTTAATTTCTACCTTGTCTCTGCTTTTAGGCCACTCAATTGGGCGTCTATATCCTTCAGGAAGAGAGACGAGGCAGGTAGGAGGTTCTTCAGGACAGTGCCTCTCTCGATGTTCATAGTGTTTAGTACTTCGAAGACCCCTAATAGCTTTCCAGTTGTCAAGGCATGGTATAAAGTCGGGCCCAGCAGTGACATTGCATAGTTTCCAATTGTACCCAGTTAGCTTGGACGACCCTTGAGACTCCTTCTCGTTCTTTGACTCTGCTGCCTGAGTTGACCAAGACCCAGTTTCTGCTGTATTTTCATTCAGAAGCTCTGACTGGTCACCAGAAGGGTATACCACATTTGATTTCTCATCTTTGGAATTATTATCTGTATTTTTCTCACTAGAGCTTTCATCAGATTCATTGTTATCACCTTGTTCCACCTTCTCCTCTATCCTATTATCTGTTGTTTCATTAGGGTCATCAGACTTCTTTTCACTTTCATCTAAGTCAGAATTCTTCTCATCCCCATCAGAATCAGATTCCTTAGTGAAAGTCTCGTCACTACCTTTGATATTTTCTGTAGCTTCTGAGTTTGATTCAGTATTTGCTGTCTTGGTATCGTCATCCTCTGTTTTCTTATCTGCATCTTCTGTCTTAGTATCTTCAGAGAGCTTACCTTCTTGTTTATCTGTTAAGTTAGAGCTGTCTTCAGTGGTGACATCAGTGTCCCCCTTGGTGGCATCCTCAGGCAAGTCACCTGGATTATCTTCAAACTGTCGAGTATTGCTATTATTGACTTCAGTGACCTGTTCTTTTACCTCACTCTGCTCTTTCACATCATTCTTATTCTCCTGAGACGCGTCTCTGTTTTGCAGTGGAACTACATTGGATGATGTCATCAGCCATACCCCAGCCAAGCAAAGAGCCACAAACACAACAATAGTCACTGTCGAACAGTAGCTAGATGATGATCTTCTACCATCTACTCTAGCATATTTCCCTTGAGCCATGTTGTCGGAGGATGCAATATTTCACAGATAATCTGGACATGATCACAAACCAAACAAAAATCAAAACAATACTCACATTATTGGGGAGGAATTGGTAACAACCAGAGCAAGCTAGGTTCGTTAAGTGAAAAATACAAAATTGAAACCAGAGTACACAGTGAAAAAAAATTCTCAACCAATCAAAATGAGGTACATGTTACTTTCCACCTTTTCACATCTTTGGTTCTCGCTAAGCAAACCAAGTGTAAAGTGATTTTCATTCCAAATTCACCACCCTCCCAGGCTCCTACTTTCCACCTAGCAGCCAAGCGCTACCTCAGTGAAGAAAATACATGACACGAAATACCAAGACAAAGGTGCACCAAATCGCTTGAGCAAAGACTACTTACGTAAATCAAACACCAAAAAAATAAAATAAAATAAATGAATCTAACGGTGTTCGATAAGCAAACGCTGGAGGATTGTGCAAATATATCAGATATCAGATACCAGATACAGCTGAGATAGAAAAATCACAGCGTTACTAGATAGTTTTCACAACTCACAACTTAAAAGACAGATCACTTCCTACTTTCGAACGGTATTCAATTAATCATCAAAATTCAACATCAACACATATTCTCAAACCGGAGCGGCACGATCAGCACGAAAATCGCAGAGGTTCAGTGGATTGAAAACAAAGAATATACATGTTCAGCTCGAAATCAACAAAAATCAGATAGATCTAAATCATCATAAAACAGAACTGAACAGTAGCACAAAATCTCACGCCATCGCCGAACAAGATTCCACAGTGACAAAGTGCAAACAGCAAAATTCGAATCAAAATACAGAACATGCAAAGACGGTAATGGACAGCAAAGAGTAGGTACCTTGGGAAGGAGCAGATCTGAAAGCGAAGAGCAAGGTGTCACATGTTAGTGTTATCTGCGCATTGTGCTGCAGCGAGAAAAAGAGAGGTGTAAAATGGAAGGTGGCGTTTGGGTGTGTGAGAAGAGAAATTGTGGGGTTTTAATAGCAGGGTTGAGAGTGGGGGAGCAGCAAAAATATTAATTAATTTTCTTTTAGGACTTGCCGACGAAGTAAATAAAATATTCGCGTAAATGGATGAAATCGAGAGTAAGGAAAATACTAAAAAAATATAAAGACGAAGAATTTTAAGAGTTAGAAAACTAGAGACAAGGAGGAGAGGGCGAAGAATGAGTATGGAAGCCGTGAAAGGCGTAAGGATGGATACAGATAGATAAAACGCTGTTTAAAGTGTGTGCGCTAAACAAAAGGGACCGCGTGCTGCAGCAGTAATTTCCTGCAGCTCAGCCCACTCTTGTCAGTATCTATCAACCATCTATTTCAACCAAGGCTCCACTTCCTCATCTTCAGGTACACATACGATACCTTTTTTATTTTATTTTTCCTCCATTTCTTTTTCATTTTATTTCCTCTTTTATATATATATATATATATATATGAAGAACAGAAGATAATAATTGATGAAATTGATAAAAAGCTTCAGAAGCTCACTTTCTGTTGTTTAGATTCAACGCGTTATATATTTGAAGAAGTTTGACTGTTTTACAACAACTAATATTACAAATTTAATTATGAATTTATTTCAAATATATTGACGATGTAAATTTTACACAATTACCAAATTATATAATGTTACATTCCATTCTCATTACCCATGGCCGAATTTCGTGAGCAGCTCCCCCAATATTTTATTTTATTTTATATATATAAATAATTGTTAAGATCATTAAGGAGTTAATATGTTATGCTATATAAGGGGAAAAAGTCACTAATACATAACAAATGCAAGATCTTTATTTATTAAAAAAATATAAGGCTTTTTCAATTCATTTTATTTGCATTTTAATATTTAAGTTTCATTTGTATGCATTGATATTGCAAAAGCTTTTAACCCATTCAATTAAAATATTCAATTTTTATGACCTTTCAAGTAATGAGATAAGATTTAACTATTTGTTCATATAGCAACAAAACATAATTTGATATCGGTATAAAATTTTATTATATTATCAATGTATTTAAATTAAGTCCTTAATATTTTAAAATTTATTTGATAAATATATCCGCCCCTCTTAACTTCAAGTCATCTTTCGTGTACTGCTCATTACTTTAAAAGTTATTCAAAACTAGAGATTTGATTAGATGAAATTGTTGATACATCAAAATTAAATTACTTGATTAATAGATTGCTAATTTTTTTAAGCATGGTGTAAAAATTAATACTTTAAATTATCATAGGAGTATTGCCAACTTGCTTAGTTACCTACAACTTAGCGATACTTGAAACCATCATAGTTATCTTCTATCCCTATTACTTGAAAACCATATATAATGAGGGATTTTATTGATGATGGACCAGTCGATACAGTGACCGACCCATAGACTTTTCGCTAGATGCTCGACCATAGTCTCTTCGCCTAACACTCGAACTCGAGATTGGGGGCTTGTGAATTGCTTGATATAGTCACCGACCCTTTGGATCCCTTGACCTCCCTTACTCATCACTTGGCCTTGGGGATAAAGGGCTCACTAACAGGTTGACAAGAGCCCTAGCCGACCATACTTCACTTGAGACTCAAAGGCTCAATAACTTGGCACCCACATGCTAAGTACCTACTTTGCTTGTCATAGCATCTTTCTTGCTGAGATTGAACAGTCAAAGTTTCTCATGTGTGGTATGAAGGAAATTTTAGTACGGACACATCGGCTAAGTTGAGCGTCGAGAGTGACATTACTTACCAAGCTTGGGATGAGCCTCCTCAAAGTCTCTTAAGCTGCATAATAGCCGATAGAAATAGTCATGTATGTCTGTTCTTGCTTTTTTCTTCGTTTTTTCTATTTTCATTCCATACTAAAAAAAAATAGCATCATTCTCGCTGCCATTATCACCCCAATATCCATGTCTGTCAACCCCCTAATCTACACATCCACTATAATTCCTCATTCATGACCCCCGCGCATAAACGTACACTATGGCTATGGGTAGAAATCAATTGGATTCCTAGTCTAAATACTAGATCACTTTATACATGAATAGATGTAATTGTAAATACATCAAAATTAAATTATTTAATTAATAGATTGTCGATGTTTTTTAGTGCACTGTCAACATTATTACTTTAAAGCACCGTAGGAGTATTGCTAATTGACCTATAACTTAAAAATATTTAGACGGCCCAAAGTTTGAATTTTGTGCTTTGACCAAAACTGAGAGTCACATGGCAGGGCAGATTCAACCAAAAAAAGGACAATGTTAGACAGAAGTCCATTAGGATTGATAGGATTTCCAAAGTAAATAATTTAAATTATTCTGAAAATTAATCTTAATGTGGCAGATAATAATATTAGTGACTCTGTATAGTTGGGGCATCTTAGATTCATCCAAAATTTATAATTTATAATAATATAGTATAATAATACTCAGCTCACAGAAATAAAGACATCCGTCCATGCACCTATATAGTAAGATTTCTAACGTGAGGACCATATCTATTTATTTAAAAAGAAATATTTTTCCGGACAAATGAAAAATAATAAATGCGAACTGGAATATAACTGGAAATTAGGATATCAATATGGTCCACATTCTAGACGTCCACGTAGATCGGGACTATAAGAGTGTAAACTTTGGCTTTTGTACACACATATACCGTGTGTGTGTATATATATATATATATATATAATAACATAACAATAAAATATATTACTATTATTTTTAATTTTGGTTGTAATAAATAAAATTGACCGGTCATTAATATGTTTGGCGGTAATCCATTTCTATTTCAATCAAGGAAAGAAGAATGCGAGAACTGGAATTTTGCTCCCCTCCACTAGCCCACCCGCCCAACAGAAATGTACGTTACAACGTCATTTTAAAAGCCAGACCAAAAAAATACGTCATTTTCAAAGTAAAAATAGTTTTACTTCAAAATAAAAATAAATATTAATTGAGTTTAATTTTAATATTTTAACATTGTAAAGTTATTTTACACAATTGTCTAAACAAAATATTTTGTTTGGATTTCTTTTCAAATAATTGATATAAAAGTCAACTATTATGACTTTATGTAACAATATATAATTTGATGATTGTATAAAAAAATTTCACACTATCAATATATAACAATTAAATCCATATTAATTTTGATTCATCAATCAACCATATAAAAAGTTATTATTATTGAATCAAAGTTTTTATTTACATAAATTTTTAAATATTAAATATAAAATTTAATTATCTTTATTTATATAATAATACAATTAAATAAAAATATATAAAAATTATGTCCATAAAAATATATCATATATAAAATTCAAGTTCTAAGTACATAGTTCACTCTGTGTAAATGGCCAAGGAGTCTCCCACTATAAGGTAGAAGATTTGAGTTCAGATTCGAACTCTTCAAATCACTGCTAAAAAAATTAGGGTATTATTTTCTATATGGGATTTATATTAATAATATATCATGATATAGTATTATGGAGAAAATTATCCAAGTGTGTGTTTGCAACAAATTTGCCAGTGGCAAGGTCAGGAAAAGTTAGGCTGACATAAATTTGCCAACACTAAATCCGCCATTTGCAGGATTAAGATTTTTTAGTAATATCTGGAAAGTAGTTAATGTTACTCATCTTTATCTAATGTCACTCCTATTTACACTATCTGTTATTCAAATGTCATAAAATACTCTTCTTTCTATTTGATAATACAACTAGTAATTTATTGCTATTTCAATATGATATTCAAACTTATTATTATTAATTTGAAATTAATATTTTAAATTTATTTATTTTATTTCTCTAATTTTTTTTACTTTTGAAATTTTTCCTTAATAATTTTGTATAAATTTATTATTATAATATTGATAATTAATTTAATCATAAAATATTTAATATTGGTTACATATTATCTTACCACTAAATATTATAAGTATATATAAATTACGTGTTTAATATATATTTATATATAAATATTAACTTAACTTTTAAAATTTTTATAAGATAATAATGTCATAATAGTGAGTGTTTTAGATGAAAATAATAAAAATAATAAAGTGAGAAAATTAAATTGTAATATACAATATATGTACCCAATATTATATCCAATAAATATAATTTGATCGAATATTGAATAAACAACTTAAACTAGTCTGTGTTGTATAAATCCCTTAACTTTTAATTGCATTATTCTTAAAAATTAAGTAAATGTAATATATTAAAATAATTTTAATTATTTAAAATATATTATCACAATTAAAATTTATGTAAACAATTTTTGATATATTATCACATCATTTAAGGTGTTTTGACAATATATAAGATATCAAATATATACATAAAATGATGACAAAAATATAGTTGGATGATAGTATAATTTTTTTTTACATTGACAATGAATATTAATTAAAATTTTAACCAATAACTACTCTTAATTCGAAGTATGTTATGCTATTATAGATTCATTTAAATTATTTTAATCTTATATATTATATATAGAATATTAAAAAAATATAAAATAATATTAATTTTAAAGAAAAGTTACATGAAATCAAAAGTTTAACTCAATCTATAAAGTATTTTTAAGATTAGGAGAATTAATTTGTGAAAATATAATATTTTTTCATTTTTATAAGAAAAAAGAAAGCTAATATGTTTCATAAGAAAAATATTAATAATATTAAGTTTTTTTTATAACCAAAAAAAGGAAAGAAAACCAAGGAACTTAACTAAAGAACAACATAGGAGCAGCTAGCTACGGAACTAGGAGATTCCATTAGTAATCTAGTATTAGGTTTTAGTAAAATAATCTAATACTATTGAGTTTAAATAGGATTAGAAGTAACAAATATTTTGATATGATGAAAGAGGATATTTTGGAAAAGCAAATAAATTGAGAGTGGAAACAAGCAATGAGGAGTATGCCACTCCCTAATAATAATAATAAGTTTAAATAGTATTTTGAAATAATAATAAATTATTAGTTGTATTATCAAATAGAAAGAAGGGTATTTTAGGGCATTTGAACAAAAACTAGTGTAAATAGGAGTGACATTAGATAATGAAAAGTGGCAATAGTTATTCCCTAATATCTAATGTGCCAAAATGTCTTGTGCGCTTATCAAAGCTTGTTTAGCATATTTGCTATCCTTAAGGTTTTAGATTGTGGATTCAAAGCCCAACCAACCATTTTTTACATAAAGATGTTATACATTTAGGATATGTTGGTGTATTGGAATTATTATTTAGAATTTTAATTTAGTTTGTTTTTATGAATTAATATTGTGAAATCTTTTTTATATTATATTGTTATTCAATCAAACCATCTTATTTGCATAACTTCTTAAATAGTAAATATGAAACTTAACTACTTTTATTAATATATCACTTTTTTAACATTGTCAGTGCATAAAAATTAAAGTCATTATTTAGAAAGAGAATCTTATTGGGATGTCCACTTTAAGCTCCAATTTCATACTCAATTCCGAATGTCAAACAAGATCTTATATATAATTCTTTTAAGAATTTGTTTTGATTGCATCGTTAGTGTAAAACAAAAAAAAAATTATGGACATCTAATCATGTATATTGTCATATTAGAAAAAATTGTTTGACTCGATTACTCATTATCTTAAAATTCTCATAAATGGAAACATAGGATTGAATAACAACAATGTAAAATTATTTTATACTAATAGTGTATCATAATTAATCTATTATTTTAATTAAACTTGTGTATAAGAATTATTTATAATTAAATTTCCCAATTTATTAGTTTATATAAGAGTTATTTATAAGATCTAATTTATATATAGGGAAGTGTAAGATAATGTACACACTAAGCCAATAAATTTGAGAAAAATGTCATAATTATCCATCATGAACTATCCACTATAATTTGTTATTTTCCACAAATTTTATTAGCTAATAGCACAAGATTATTTATATTGCCAATGGATTGAAATTCTTTAACTATAATTCTAGGAGGCATACTTGTTGTAAAGGGAAGTAACCATAAATGTTTCATCCTGAATTTATAAGAGCAATATCTCCCATAAAATTTTATAAAAATATGTCACATGACATTTTTCCTAACATTTTATTATTTAAAATTTGTCTACTTATGAATTAATCTTTATGAAAATTCTTTGGTTATCATCTTCTACAATATTTTAAAATGTATTTTTAATTTTTTCTTAAATTATTTCGAATAAAAAGATTAATCATACTAATAACTATAAAAAATAAATGCAAATAGGTGGGTTGCTATTTGAAAGCCATATTACCAAAATGGGTTAACCCATCCTGTCATATTGCCAGCTCAACTCAGCTTGATTCACTTCCACCCTACTTAGCATCACATAGATTGACTAATAACAAATAATAAAAGCAATTTTGCAAATGTTTATGCCGAGATCAAAAGAATATTTGTTTGATGATTAAAAATATATCTAAGATTTTAAGCATTTATTAATTAAAATTATATTAATCATCAATATATTGATTCATTTTATTTTTTAAAATATTAATTTTATACTAAATTTTTTTATTACCTATTTCACTATTTTTACTAACAATATATTATTTTTAAAATTATAAAATACTAATTTTTATATGTTATAATATTTTTTTATTTCTATCATTATTATTTAAATTTAAATTTTATAATATAATATAAAATTAAAATAATATTTTATCATTAAAAATTTTATTTTTTCTTAGTCCATGTGGATGATGCCAATCTAATTGACGGTTTTACTCTTAAGTAACCCATTCATTTAGAGACTTTAACATGAAGTTGCTATCTCATTTGCTGTCTTTATGTTAAAGTCATCAAATGAAATTGTGCCTTCTACGTAGATTACAAACATAGCAAAATAAATCGCGAAAAAATAATAGTATGGTAAATATTTTGAAAATATTAACATTTTAATAAATAGTTTTTAAAACAAGAGTTGAATGATTAAAAAAAACCCAAAAATCTTTCATCATATGTATATATTCAAGTTGTTCATCATACAAATTTTCCTGAAACTTATATTTGCTCTTCATTAAATTATTTTCGGAAGGTACAATGTTATATTAAATTATATTTATATACATAATATATAAAAGACTAAGATTGTATACCTGCTACAAAAGCAAACAATAAATTTTATATTTTTTAATTGATCTCACTATTGACCAGGATGTGTTAAAAAATATTTTTTTTACTGATTTTCATCATGGTATTGGCAAGATTGTAGTAAGAATTTTTTAGCATATCCAGTGTGATCTCGCCAATAGCGAGTTATTATAAAAGCTATATTCACATAATTTTTCTAACAAATTCATAATTTCGCTATGAATATGTTAACAAACTAGCCAACCTAAAAACTATGGCCAATCTAATGCTAATTTTTCTTTCTTGCATTTATTGATCACAAATAACTATATTTATAATATTAAAAAATATTTTAAAACTTTTTCAAACTGTAATATCTCATTCTAAACTATAGAATATTTTTACCAAATATTCTTTCTTATTCTTAATAACTCTTATCCTAATTTTAGACCACTCCTATTAGATTTTTCCTCTAATATTATATCACAGCAGAATATTTCTATAAGAATAATTTCAAATAAAATTACTGCTACTTTAGTTAAAGACAAAAATCAAAATATGTCTTTAACTAATGTTTTTCGACATACTAATCAAAATATGTCTTTAATCAAACACGGACCAATCTTGCCTCAATCGCTCTGTATACTTCCATGAAATAAGACAAGCTAGAATCCGTGTTGTATGTGGAAAGCTAGCATACGAGTATTGCTGTCCAATAGTTTCACCAGCTATTAATCATAAAAAATGTTTCACCGGCTATCTCTACAGATAGAGAGAGCTAGCTTCCCAGCGACTGACACTCGAGCTAGAGCACTCGTGGACAAAATTGATTCATGCTATAAAGAGCAATTGATTTTGATGCCGATTTTTTTTTTTTTATACTATTAACCAAACGTATGATATAACCTTATGTGTGTGTGACTTTTGATACAGTAATCATAAGGATCAAACATTTTATATGACATAATAATATATAATTAGTTGTTTGTATGAAATTTTTTTATATGGACAACATATCAAATCATATATATAATCATATTATATATATATATATATATATATATATATATATATATATATAGGATTTGAAATGAAATTTTTTTGTATATATATATTATTAATTATTTGAAGTGATATATCACGTCATATGAGAAATTATTTTTTTAAATATAATCTAAAATGTAAAATTTTGCAAATATGAGATTTTCTTTTTAATTCGCCACTAGCAACTAGTTATGGCGAATTCCCATTTTGTTAATTATTTTTTGACAACTTTCTATTGGGTGAATGTAATAAATGCATTTATAGGATTTTTTAGGTTTTTTTTTCGTACTTTATATCACAGCTCTATTTCAAATAATATTACAGCATATTCTTCACATATATAAATGTGAATTGAAATATATTAACATGAAAGTGAGAATAAATTTTGATTGAATGTTGTGTTAAGCAACTTGTATTGAATTGTCTCACATTAGTATATGTAGACATACTGAAATAAAAAAAAATGGTGAATAAATATTGCCTACAAAATATAGAAGGTTAGAGAATTAAGAATTTAAAGTACGCTTAGTCAAAGGGTAAAAGTGAGGAGGAAAAATTTTATGGATGACTTTAATATACAAAGTCCATCTATGAAATTATTCTCTTTATTTTTTTTCGCTCTATAAAACACACTCTTAAAATTATATTTAAGCATAAAACGTAGTTGATTTGAGAATAGTCAGCCGTTTTTTCATAGAACATAATTGAAGTGTAGTATTGCATATGATTTTAAACTTGACACTTACTTGATACATTGACACTTATTGTTATTATTTTTTAATCCAATTTATCCATTTTTATGAACAGTGACTAATTTATTTAAGGTTAATAATTTATAAATATGGGTTTTGTCTTTATCCATGATATCATCTCCATACAAACTGTTAGAAATTAAACCCTTAATTAGTTACTTAAGGAACTTAGCTAGCTACTAATTTTGCTATTGTATCGTGCTTACTGACCCTTATTATTTTAACGACTAGAGCAAATCGCAAATCACTTATTGATAATATTATCTATAGATATACTAGTCCTTGACAAAAATAGATTAGTCCTAAGGTACCTAAAAATTCCTAACTATGGACATTTCAGTTCTTGACTAGTTGCAACTTGGAAATGAATAGATAAACCATTACTCCACCTCCACCGTCAATGTCTTTCATCTCCGTGCTCAGTTTGCACCCTACCTCTACTCCCAGTTTTCCATGTGGTGAGGGTTTTAATTACTTATCTTAAAATAAAAAATAAAAATAAAGATACATTACATTCATCAATATTTTCATTGTCCATGACTCTCTCTCTTACAAATGCTGAAATGCATACACTCTTAATATAGCAAATATTCCCAAATTTTAAGTATTCATAATATAGCTCAATACGCTCATACAATCCATAAAACTTAATAAGCATTCGTACAACAGAAAATAAGAAACAATAAACTCATGTAATTGATAAAATTCAAGCATTTGTAATATAACAATGTTTCAGTAATTTCTTCAACATCTCGATTGTTCAGTAATTTAATGGTGAATTAAATAAAAATTGAAACAATTTCTTTCATATGTCCGAAATTTTGCGGTGTCTGGTTAGGCTTTTGGTGTTGCTGCTATGTTGTTTGCAAAGTGTTTGGCTTGCTTTTTAGGTGCGTATTGGCAGTCTATTAAGTGCCCCATTTTTAAACGTTCCACCACATCCTTGATAGCAATATCGAAGGGGATGTTTGTAGGAGCTATTGGTGTTTCTTTGCAACAACTTTGTTCTGTGGCTGCCTATTCTCTCTGTTGTTGCTCTCTCGTGGTGCTGTCAGAATTTTTGTTCATGGGATAGCACCTGCGTTCTATTTCCTTCGGTTTTGGCTCCTCGCCATGTTGGGGTTGAGCGGTATCAATTTATCAAAAACAAAGAAAAAAAAGTTATATGTGAAGACGGTGGGTTTTATAATAGGTTTTTTATTTTTTAGTTCATCATAGATCCCCTATTATTAATTATTCGATCAAATCATTCAATAAAAATAATAATCATTTAAGAGTAATAATAAGAAGTTCATTATAGAACTAAAAATTTGAGATCCACTAAAAAGTGAAGATGGAGATGGAAGAGATAGGGTAGAAATGATGGTCTATCAATTAATTCACAGATTGGAGGTAATAAATATCCATGTACAATTTGTAATTGTCAAGCACCTTAAAACCAATTGATTTATTTTTTTTGATTGGGACACTAAAACCAATTTATAATGTATTCATATCTAATATTGTCATGTACTGATCTGACAGTTTATACTCAGGATCAATACCTTAAAAAAATAAAAAAAACTAAGATTGAAAAACATAAATAAATTCTAATTATGCTGGTGTTCGAGGACGAAAAGCTGATTTACCAACAATCCCACAGTATCCATGGCGCATACATACCAGACATCCTAAAACCAAAAAAAAAAAGCGTTGAACTTGAACATGCGGCACGTGTACCTCCGAGAGATCGTGCGTGGCCCGACCAAACCTGAGGCGCAAGCTGGCAAATACCCGGTTATGAATTAATTAATGATTAATATATCTGACGAAAATGATCTCAAAGCAAAGTGAACATGTCATGTTGCAATTGGGTCCCTTTTTCATGATGGTTGTTGGGAAAAGACAGAAACACACCCTTCCCTTCCACTTCCGCCCTCTCTCTTCCTCTTGCTTTTGCACTTTGCAGTTGGTGGCCGTGGATCTGCGATTCTCAAAGCAGATTCACACACAATTCAGCTCCACTCAATTACCGCAGCAACGCCCCCATTACAGGTTCTTATACATTTGGTTTTTTCTTTTATGCGCTAATTGGTTTGAATTGTAGCTTTGTTCCCACCAGGTTGGTTATTGGAACTGTTACTAATTTGCCACTATGATATCGGCTGATATCTGCCTTCTGCTTACATACCCTCATCGGAGTATGTCAATCGACTCGATCATATATGTGTAATTATTATGAAGGCCAGATTTTGGTGAAACTCGCAAAGACTTGTTTTTATAATTGTATTCCATATATCAAACTTTATGAGCATAAGCCTCTAAATTTTTTGCTGCTAATCATAAATTGGTTTGTTTATGGCTACAATTAAACATGAGTGTGTGTACAAAGATGGGAATGGGTTTTGTAAAATGCGGACGTTGAGACTTACTGCCTATGACACTGAAATGCAGTTATACTATATCAGTTTCTAAATATTTACTTATTTTTAATATCTTTGTCATCTTGCTGATCCATTTGTTTGATCTTATCCCCTCATAAATAAACCTCCACAATAAGAAGAACTACTACTGATATTATGTTATGGGTGTTTCCAGGTCCTAAATGTACAGACGAAGCAAAAAATCCGTATTGGCTGTGGTGCATAAGTGGAGATGAAAGGAGGAAATATTTATTGCATTAGAGGGAGGCATCTTTCTCTAGCTCTGGTTGTCCTTGTTCTTTTTACATCTTCGCTGTGGACATGGGAGAAAACTCCGATAGGTATAATGTTACATTCAGCTCAGGAATGGTACCACATACCTTCAGGTTGGTATTCCAGTTGGTTCAGATGTAAATAAAACAGATGCATCATCAAGAATATAGTAACATTTGATGTTCATGTTGTCCTGATATTTCCTGGTTGCATACTTGAGCCTTGTATCTTTATTCTTCAATGAAGTTCCCTGTACAGATTTGGCATTTGATTGAATTTGTGTTTTGCAGTGTGTAATTATGCCAAGGGTAGATGGGTTGTGGACAAGAGGAGACCATTGTATTCTGGATTTAGCTGCAAACAATGGTTGTCCCCTATGTGGTCATGCAGAATGACACGGCGGCCAGATTTCTCGTTTGAAGAGTACCGCTGGCAACCAGAAAATTGTGATATGCCAGAGTTCGACTCATCTTCGTTTTTCAGAAAGTGGGTATAATCTTTTCAACTTCGTTCTTAAGAAAGTAGGCATAATCTTTTCTTTTTTCTTTAATCAAATTGTTAATATGGATTTAACATTATCATCTAGTTGCTATGTTCATTCAATGGTTTGTCTGTACCGGTTTTGACGAGTTTTGAAAATTGATTACATAACTTGCCTTGTGATTGTTTCCAAGTTAACATAAATAACATCGCATCAGTTGTGTTTACAATTTTTGATGTATTATTTTGACAACTAAACCCTGAATTTGTTTATTCCTGCTTTTTTGTTTTCTTAGTTAAAGCAAGTTCCTAACTTCTTTGCCATACTTTCCTTTTGGTGAAAAAGTAAAATTCCATGGATATCTTTTCTTAGCTATTCTGTCAGCACTCATCAATGTTTAATCTTAATATTGGAATACAGGATGCAGGGAAAAACTATAGCATTCATAGGCGACTCATTGGGCCGGCAACAATTTCAATCTCTGATGTGTATGATCACTGGTGGAGAGGAGAGCCCAGAGGTTGAAAACGTTGGATCGGAATATGGTCTTGTAAAAGCACCTGGAGCTATTCGTCCCGATGGCTGGGCTTACAAATTTCCAAAGACCAATACCACCATCTTATATTACTGGTCAGCTAGCTTATGTGATCTAGAGCCCCTTAATATCACAGACCCTCACACCAACATTGCCATGCATTTAGATCGCCCACCGGCTTTCATGAGACGGTTCCTCCATCGGTTCGATGTTTTAGTTCTTAATACAGGACATCACTGGAACCGAGGGAAGCTTAATGCGAACCGGTGGGTAATGCATGTTGATGGAAAACCAAATCAAGGCAAACAGTCCGCAGAAATTGTTGACGCCAAGAACTTCACAGTCTATAGTCTAGTCAGATGGCTCGATTCAGAACTGGTCAAACATCCTCGGCTCAAAGTTTTCTTTAGGACTTTGTCGCCTAGGCATTTTGTCAATGGGGATTGGAACAGCGGTGGCAGCTGCGATAACACTATCCCATTACAGAGTGGAAGTAAGGTAGTTCAGGAAGGGTCTAGTGATCTAACTGTTGAGGGTGCACTAAAGGGTGCACAGATTAAGATGCTAGACATAACTGCTATTTCGCAGTTGAGGGATGAGGCTCACATGTCTCGGTATACTAGTAGAGGAATTTCTAATTCCAGTGACTGTTTGCATTGGTGTCTCCCTGGAATCCCAGATACGTGGAATGAACTGCTTGTTGCTCAGATATAGGCTCTCTTGACAGTTTAGGCACCTTTGTCCCTCCTAACCAACCCATCAATCAACAAGAGAAACAGAAGATGAACAACATCATTCATGGTCTCAGGCTGACAAACGCAAAACGGCTTGGGGATTGGAATATGTTCTGTGGTTCGTGGTCTAGTAAGACCATGAGTTGTTTTCTGTTAATGTAATTTTTAACGTATGTTTTTCTCACTGAATAGGATTGTTGGTAGGTTGTGTTCACATAGCTCAAATCTGCCTCTCCTTTTTAGTGTGAACAACTGAATGGAGTTGAGATCGTGCTTCGAACTCCACAAGCCATGAGCTTATTCTGTATTTACGGGGCAGAGCTAAGTTAATGAAGCGATTTTGTATATTGTAGAGAATATTCGTGCTCATACACTCTCTTCTTAAGAACTCTAAAGCTACATTGAGAAAATTTATATACTCAAATTCAATCATCATGCCATATAAAAATTGGATCTGTTAACTTCCTAATATCTGATCGATAAAATTTATGTTCTGACGTGGCCCTGAAGTATACGTTTAACAGAATTTCATCTTGCCGATAAAATTTCACCCTTTCAACTTTCATTTAATTAACAGAACAATGAATGTGTGTCGTCTTAATCTTTGTATTATACAAAGAGACACATAGACCAACCTTAAATTAACATAATTTCTCTATCATCTCAAAACGATATGAGGGGGGAAAAAAGAAAAAAGAAAAAATAGAGAGAAAAGAATACCTTAGGACAGAGCGGTGGTGGCAGCAGCTACAGCCACTGGGAGCAGTTGCCAAGGTCTCACATATAAGGACGCTGGCGTTGACATCGATGCTGGCTCTGAACTTGTTCGAAGAATTGCCAACATGACACCTGCAATCGGAGGTTTCGGTGGTTTATTCCCTCTTGGTATCTATCTATCTATCTTCTTGTTCGCTTCTCTTATTTTGTTATTGTTCTTCCTTATTATCTTTGATTGATCAGCTTCTTCTTCTGATCTGAATAGGTGATTCGTACCTTGGTGCCGGTACTGATGGAGTGGGAACCAAACTGATGCTTGCCTTTGACACTGGAATTCATCACACTATCGGGATTGATCTTGTAAACGTTTTGGAGACCACTGGTTTTGTTTTCATTTGCATTTCTAGCTGCTATGAAGTGTTTGGATTGTGCAGTTTTGACTATATTATTCTCTTCACTTTCTCTAGGTTGCAATGAGCGTCAATTATATTGTTTCTTCAGGTGCAAAGCCATTGTTTTTCCCTGATTACTTTGCTACAGGCCACCTTCTTGTTGACATTGCTGAAAAGGTACATGAACTGGCTTGGTTGAGTATGTAGTAGTAGTACTGTAGTGTAAGATTACTCATGTACAAGAAGTCAACAAAATAGTAACTAGGTTTTCCTTTTTGTGTCTAGATGTTTGAAACTTTCTGATTTCTCATCTAATTTCCTCTTCTTCAGGTTAATAAAAGGCATTGTTGATGGTTGTCAGCAATCTGATTGTGTTCTATTAGGAGGAGAGGTATTGTTTATGATCAACTTTATTCACTTCTTATGCACTAGTTTATCTAATTTGGATGCTATGATCTCACAAAATCCTAGTCTGACGGATACAAGACAGAGATTATGAAATAACTGGAGAATATCATGTTGTTAACATACAATTTTTTTGGCTTAAGGGCCGACGACAAAATTTGCAGTTTATGGATTTTTTCGGGAAAAGTTTCAGCCTATCACTCTGAATACAATGCCTTCAAATTCTCCACTATGAAAACTAGAAGTCCTTTCTTACTGATGATTCATTGCTCAGCCAGATGCACATTAAATGCAAACAAAGTGATACTATGATTTTCATCTTGTATTTTATTTTTCATGTTTCTCTTTTTACATTTAGTTAATTTTATACAATTTTTAGGCTGCAGAATATGATCTTGGCGGTTGTGCAGTTGGCATTGTCAAGAAAGATTCCGTAATCAATGAGAAGAATATTGTTGCTGCCATCAAGTGGAGTTCACTCTAATCGTTTCTCCCTTGTAGGAATGTTGGTTTTGCATACAGAATCTGTCAGGTTTTTACAGAGCGCTTGCTCAGAGTGGTCTTTCATTGAATGATCAGCTTCCTGGCGGCGACATTACTATAGCAGAAGCCTTGATGGCCCCAGCTGTTATTTATGTCAGACAGGCCATTCAAAACCAACCTGATCTCGAAGATTTATGTTCCCTTCAACGTAGGTGCTTGACTCAATTAGCAAGGAAGGTGTGAAGGGAATCGCCCACATCACAGGTGGTGGTTTCACAGAAAACATACCCCCAGTGTTTCCTCAAGGCCTGGGTGCTGAAATACAAGGACTCATGGGAAGTGCCTACTGTGTTCAAGTCGCTTGAGGAGGTAATACTTCTTCCTCCCTTAAAACCGATATTTCACCAGGAAGAATTTGTGTGCAATTTTCTTTTCATCAATAATTTGTATATTTTAATTTGTTCTTCAAACTTTTGATGCAAAAGCATTTAATTCTCTATTGATGATCTCTCACGTTAGGTGGGGAAAATAGATGACTCTGAGATGAGGCGCACTTTCAATATGGGGTATAGGGATGGCGCTGGTAGTAAGTGCAGAGGCATCAGATAGAATACTTAAGGATGCTGATGAAACAAAGAAACTTTACCGCATTGGCAAAGTTATCAGCAGCAAGGGAATCGTCTTTAGTTAATTTTGATATTGAGTTTAATCATCTTGAACCATTCTATTACTTGTATGACAAATTTCACTTGGAGAGTTGGATTATCGGGAGCCTGATAGCTTTCCCCTACATAAATGTTACGAAATTTGCAATAATTTTAAGTATGCCCTCGTGCTTGAGTAGCCAGGGGGAAAAAGTTGGTTGTGAATGTGATATTAATCCTGTGTTTATCACAAAGACATTGACGTTTATTGATCCTTGCTTGTATTTTCAAAACCCATTCTTGATGCAAATAATTTTCTTACTTGGCTTGGCTTCAATTACGACAATTGTGATAAATTTACATGCTGTTTTGCTGTTTGTTAACCACATAATCATACGTTCTCAGTTCTCACTGATGTTCGCTTGGATAGACACTTTCATGGAAATTGATTCTGTTTCAGACTGTTAGATAGCCGCTGAAGATATTTTACAATCTTAGGCTGCTTTTTTTTTCTCTTTTTTTTTTTTTATCAGTTTTTGGTTGGTTGGAAGCTGATTTTTGGGTGAATGCTTTTCTTCATGGCATTGGCTGTTGGTTTAATTGTCGAACTCTGACATGACTCAGACTCAAGGTGCGTTCCAATTTATGGGGTATGGGGTCGATTCACCCGTATGGTTGTATTTTCTTGTGAGTTATGACTTGAGTAATTTTGGTTCTTGTCAATAAATAATTTTTCCAATACCCAAAAAATTTAGGATTTTCTAATTTAGGAATCATATAATAAGTTATTATATAGGTAATAATCTAGATGTAGACGCGTTCAGATAAATTTTTAAAAAACACTTTTGGACAAACATCAGCAATAGAAGTAATTATCTATTCTCTATCCACTTTTAAAAAAAAAAATGATTTTTTTTATATTATTTATAAGAAGCTTATATAAAAACTACACATTCTATAAGCATAAAGTCTTTTTTAGTAAAAAAAGGGTACAAAGAAATTCAGTCCAATAAAAGTGCTAAATAATTTTATAAAATTTTCTTCATGGATTACATGAGTTATTTGTTTTAGAAAAAAATGTAAATTCTTAATTGATAGCTTTTAAAGATTGTGTCCTTTAATGGTTCAAGTTTGTATCCTTTAATGGATACTAAATAAAGTTTATTTTACAACACTTCTCTTTATACAAGCCAATAAATTAATAAAAATGTTTTATTGATAGAAAGGTACAAGCAAAGAAGTTCAAAATTTGTACATTATAAAAAAAAAAAAAATCTAACTTCTAAAAAATTTTCTGAAATAGCTTGCTTATTAATGATAGAAAAGAAAGGGGGAAAAAAAGGAGGGCATATCACCTGTCTCAGTTGTGTCATCAGTGATGTCATTGGAATTGCCAGCTCTTCTGAGTCCAGTCTGAGTCAATCGTGATCTAGACATATTTGGTTAGGAGTATTGTCTTTGTATGTACCATTCACGTGTGAATTCAAAACCATACTTTGGTAATGCAGCGTATCAAGAAAAACATTGACAAATCTTTCATAAAAATCACGATAATTATAGGATAAAATAAAATAATATTATTTATGATTCATCTAAAGATTAATAATTATATTACATTATTTTATATATAAAATTTTAAATAAGTTTTTTGTTGTCTGATATTTTCCATTATACCAATGATGCAATCGATTTACGAAGATTGTAGTCTATTAAAGAGTTAGATTTTTACTACGAAGTCTATTGATGTGCTAATAGTCTGCTTAAGCATCGTCATCATATTTTGATACACTTGTTAAATGTTAAGTAACTGTATCACTGTTGAAAAGTTTTCAATGATATCCAATTAATAATTAAGGGAAAAAGGAGTATTGATCCGAGAAAAGTCTAAGTGGTGTTATATCCCAATTTAGACATCAATTTTATCGCACTCATCTTTATTTGATTTTTTTTTATTCCTTCGGTCCATTATATAGTCTCCATAAATCGAAAAATGTTGATATATATATATATATATATATATACCACTATGCCGGATTTTTTTTTCAGTTATGTGACAAAAAAATAATTACATACCGCATTAACAAATAATTAATAATATAAGATTAGGACCAAAATATAAAGAATTAAAATAATAATAATAAATAAAACACTCATTTTAGTCTCTCTAAAATTTTAGGTCAGAAAAATTAGTCATTGTGAAAAACAACACTCTTAAATTAATAGCTGTAAAATTGAGTAATTGGATAAATTAGTTATTGAAAAATAAGTTTTTCAAATTGGTACTTGTAAAATTTTAAATCTGACAAATTGATCTCCACAAAATTGAATAACTAATCAAATTAGTTTCTTTGATAAGTTGGAGAAAAAGGACTAACTTGTTTAATAATTCACTTTTATAGAACTAATTTGAGAGTTTTTTTTTATAGAAACTAATTTATTCAACTATTTAATTTTATAAGGATCAATTTGAGAGTTTTTTTTTTTTTTTCATTACCGTTACCAATTTATCTTACTGGAAAATTTAAAGTACCAAATGAGTGTTTTCTCTGTCAATGAAGATGAGAACCACGGTGAAAAGAAAAATAAGGGACAAAAATCTTTTTCACCCTAAATTTCAAGACAATTGAACTTTCCATATCACAGGGCATTGGAGATAAAAATACAGTACGAGGAACTTAAAATGTCAAAAGCCGTGTTGTATGGAACCTCATCCTTCCATTCCATGCATTTTCCTTTTCCCACGTCCATCTTAGCACGCACTAGTAATCTTGTCACTCTCAACCATACAATGTCAAATGTGGTCCTGAACTTGACGTAGCCTCATTATTTTATATCCTCAAGAGGTATAGGGACAAAAATGAGGCCAATTAATTTGACCCCACCAACTGTGTTATATATGCAAGCAACATATACACGGCTTTCTATAATCACCCCATATTCTCATATTTAACACTGTTGGAAGGCAATGGCAGATACCAAGTTGCGAGGTTTTTCCTCCGATCAGAAGAAGAGGAAGAAGCTTGGAGATGGCCGCGGCGAACGAGTCTTGCCGCCTGTGAGAGGCCGCATCAAGCGTCAAATATTTTCTGCTATCGCGCACCGCATCTATAGGAGTTTCTACTCCTGCATTCCCTGCACTAACCCTTCAACGAAATAGTGGTGTGCATGCGTGGTTCATCTTAATGGTACTAATCATTCTTATATAGCATTTTTATTTTCAACTTCCTTGGTCGTCATTATGGGATGTATTTTTGTGTTTAATTACCAAAAAGCAAAGTTTATCTGGCTCTAAGCGCGTTTATACTATTCGCACTCCATGACTATATATATAGCAGATGATGGACCTTCTTTGTAACATCAAAATTCAAAACCCAAAAAAAGAAAATTTAGAGTTGTTGTATCGTCATTTGTGGCAAGCTCTTGTAATTAAGGTGTTTTCAATTTGCGCTTTTAGTTATTTCTCATCACAACAAGTTTAGTCTTTTATTAAATATACTTACCTGTTTAGTTATGCTGTTAGTATTCCTAAAATGATGCAACATAGTATCAACTTTCTTTTCCTTTCTTCTTCTTCTTCTTTTTTATTTTAAAACGTGCAATCTGCCTGGGATTTTTTACATTACCAGAAAGAAACTCTAAAGCTATGAGCTGAAAGTGACATTATTTGAGATTATTTGTAATTCGACTTTTATGATGCGTATCATCACTTTATGCTTTAGCTTATATAATTTTTGCTAGAGAAAAAGAAGAGAAGATTAAGTTTAACTTCGGGTTGACACCCACTTCAATCACCTGTGTTCATTTACTTCAATTAGTTTATGGTCAGGGAGGGAAAGCAAAGAAATGCGTTAATATAATTAAAATTTTTGGTCGACCTTTTTCACATATGTAACGTACCTCAGATGATAACCAATACACATTTTCGTCGCTATTTCCCTTACTAATCCTCACCATTGCCTGGACCTTGTACAATTACAACACAGTTTTAAAGTAAATGCTTTACGGGAGATATGTATATTGATTCTTTGACAATATAACTAGATCGTACTACTTTTATATCATTCAATAATTATTCACCTTTTCTGTAAAAAAAAAATGGTAATATTTTGACTCTGTAACGTCACTTTTTTAAAATTTTAAGAGGTTTAGTAGATTCTCCATCCTAAAATATCTTTTGAATAATCTTCTAGTATTAAATAAAAGCAAAATATATAAGAAATGAACAATAATGAATTAATGATGGTGTTTAAATAATTTCCAACTGGTTATAAGTGGCCTATTGACATTTACTTGACCATTTTAATTTTTCAAACACTGCACCAATGATATAAAAAAAATAACATTGCTATTTCAACATTTAAAAATGAGTATATAATTTAGACACTCACTCCATCATTATTAGATATGAGTAGTGATAAAATAAGTGCCCTAATTAGATACCCACTTCTAATATTAAAATAACATTGGCCTATAAAGAGTATAGAAGGAAAATGAAGATGCGATAGTATAAATAAAACACTTTTTTACCCGAAAAAAAAGAAAGGAGCACTTAAGCGTGACACAAATTTTGGTAATTACTACATATAAAGGAAGTCAACCAAGGTTGACTAAGGACTCTGCGCCAATTAAGATAGAATATTGTAACATGCCCAAAAGTGAGGTATCATTTGTTTATGGTATGGAGCAAGAAATAAAGGGACACTAGAAACGAAGATACAAAAAATTTTATTTTTATATCATGCTTAGTTATAAAATATAAGGCATGATAATTGTCTCTATTAATTAACTGCTAGAGTTGACTAACGATTTGATCATCATTGAAAGTTTCTGTTTTCGTGTTTTGTCTTCACTTTTTGGAGAGAAAAAAATATAAAAATTTTTTTCATTAGAATAAAAAAATTTTGTCTCTGGGACAGAAAAATATTTTTTCTTTTCTTATATTCTGTCTCCATCAATAAACACAATATAGAAATAAATTGTTCTTATATTTCT